>CABHPH010125596.1:0-17498 GCA_902168325.1 Peromyscus nudipes
TTTTTTTTTTTTTTAAGACTGGGTTTCATCCTAGGCTGACTGTGTATTTGAGGATGACTTTGAACTTCTGAGCCTCTTGTATCCACCTCACAAGTGCTGGGATTACAGGCACTACGTCCTGTGCCTGGTTTTATATTGCTTTTTGTTCTGTTGTGAGGACAGGGTCTTACTATGTAACCCAAACTGGCTTCAAACTTGAAATCCTCCTGCCTCAGCCCCCCAGGTGCTGGGGTTACTGGTGTATGTCACCATGCCCGGTTCCTTTAGTGGTGTAGTAGATCACATGGGTGACTGACTGTGTCCCTTTTCCATAGGACAGAAGAGGCCTTAGTCTCACTTCTTCAACTTGAGCTTGGTGTTGAGTCTCAAACAGGTGTACAGGTTTGGAACCCAGATTAAAACTTTTGACCCAAGACGGTGACAAGCCTCCTGTCACAGGGTCACACAGCTTCTTGTGTCTTAATTCCAAAATCAGACAGAGAGAAGCTGCGGCCCAGCTTGGGTCAGGTGTTCCCTGGGTCACGGTGGCTATGGATGTGTTAAGAGACGGAGGTCAGGCTGGGGTGTAGGATTGACAGGTTTTCAAAGGCCATGTGTGGATAATGGCAATGCTAAGGGTCCTTGTGGGTGGCCTTTGAGGCACGTGAGTGTGTGTGAAAGAGAGGACAGGGGAAAGAAGGTGTAGAGTGAATTTCAGATCCTGAGGTCCTGGGAGAATGTGGTCACATGAGTTGGACTTAGGGCACATGGAGGAAGATTAGGGAAGGGCCTCTGCAAAGGAGTGGGTGACTCAGATTGGGGATATGGCGTGCTTCATGATATAGGGGAGTAAGAATGTGCTTGCAAGACGGGAAAGTCATTTCCTGGGATTGCTAATCATTGAGGGACCCCTGTAGATCTCGTCCTGTGGGTCCTGTTCCCTGAAGGGTGAGTCCTGGGTTACTGTTGTTCCCTGCCCGCCCTGTGTTAATGTGTTCCCCATTGTTGCTGGCCTTGGATTGGACATGGGGTGGAATATGACCAGGCTCAATACAAGGGTGACTCTTCCAGGAGCTTATCCTGTGTGACCTAAAGCTGGAGAGAAGTGGGTGGCAAGAGGGTGGGAAATCAGAGGAAGTACCCCCAAAGCTAGGTGGGGTTAATTCCACTTTTTAAAAGAATATTTAATTGATTAATTGACAACTTGTAGACAATATATTTAGATCATCTCCAGTATAATCCCCCACCTTCCTCTCCATTCGCCCAGCACATCTGCCCACCAAACTCATCTCCTCTTCCTTTTAATAACCCATTGAATCCAATTAGTGCTGCCCATATGAGCATGATTTAGGGTGTGGGCTGTCTATAAGTAACCCCCCCTACACACAAATAATAAATCTCCCTCTCTTAGCTGCCAATACTTCCTTAGTCATGGGTGGGTCCTCCCTCTCTCTCCCTCTCCCTCTCAGTTCTTCTTCCTCCCCACCTTGCTCCCTCCCTCCCTTCTTTCCTTGTAGCCTAGGCTGAACATTACATCATCTTGCCTTAACCTGAGTGCTTACATTACACACTTGCACCACCACACCCCAGCTGTTTCCCCTCCCCTGCCCCAGACAGGGCCTTGTGTGTTCAGACTGGCCTGAAATGGGTTATCTAGTTGAAGATGACCTTGAATTCCTGAAGTTCCTGCCTCCATCTCCCAAGCACTGCCTGTGCTACCACGCTGGGTTTGTGCAATGCTGGGGATAGAGCCCAAGGTTTCCAGTATGTCAGGCAAGCATTCTACCAACTGAGCTACATCCCAGCCCCATTAGTTTTGAAGTTCAAGGCCTGTTTGAATGGGCCTTTGCCTCACACTTTGGGAGACTGTCTTTGGAGTCCCGCCTGAAGAATGGGTCAGACAAGTGTAACTGTTACCATGGGGCTCAGAAGGACACGTGCAGGCATCCAACTCTGCTGCGCCTAAACGCTTCTTTTCCTCAACTTCCCCCTTTGCTGTGTGGTCGTCCCTAGCCTTCCCGACTCGGCGGCTTCTCCTGGGATAACTGTGATGAAGGAAAAGACCCTGCAGTGATCAAAAGCCTGACGCTCCAACCTGACCCCATTGTCGTTCCTGGAGATGTGATTGTCAGTGCTGAGGGCAAGACCAGCGTCCCCCTCACGTCTCCTCAGAAGGTGAGCCCGGGCTAGGGGCCAGAGGCAAGGGGGGTGGGCAGCCAGCAGGCCGTGCTCACCAGTTGTGAAGGATTTCAGATTTCACAGACTTACCCAGGTTCATAGAGTCTTGGGGTTAGGGGATGGAAGGGAAACTCAGTAGAAGAAGCGGTCAGATCTCTGTGAGGCTAGCTAGCCTAGTATACATAATTCCAGGCTAGCCAAAGCCACATAGAAAGAGAGAGAACCTGTCTCAAAACAAAAGCCAAAAACAAAGACCACCTCCCTACCAAAAAGAAAAAAAAAGGTGGGGGGGGGACGAAAAAGAAAATGCAACCGGGCGGTGGTGGCGCACGCCTTTAATCCCAGCACTCGGGAGGCAGAGGCAGGCGGATCACTGTGAGTTCGAGGCTAGCCTGGTCTATGAAGCAAGTTCCAGGAAAGGCGCAAAGCTACACAGAGAAATCCTGTCTTGAAAAACCAAAAAAAAAAAAAAAAAAAAAAAAAAAAAAGAAAAGAAAAGAAAAAAGAAAAGAAAAAAGAAGAAAATGCAGGTGATTGCAAAAGGCAGAAAACAAAACAAAACTCACAGAAGCTGATAGCCAAATGACTGACTAATGCTAGGTCCTGTAGCCACACTGTGTATACTTACTTTTAATGGATATATATATGAAAATAAGCAGTGCTGTGTGTGTGTATTAGTTTTGAGGAAGGGCTTCATGGAGCCTTAGCTGACCTTGAACTTGCTACGTAGCTGTGGGCACCTGGCCTTCCTGCCTCCCACCCTGAGTGTGCTACCACACCCAGTTTATTACCTGTTCTGGAGATGGACCCCAGGGCCTCTCATGAATCTTAGGTGAGCACTCTGCCAAAGCCACACCCCCAACCTTGTTTCAGCCAGGGTCTTAAGCAGCTCAGGCTGGCCCAGAACTCAATATAAGTAACTGAGGATGGCCTTGAATTCAGATCCGCCCACCATCACCTCCTGAGGTCTGGCATTACAGGCATGTGCCACCATGCCCGGCTTCTTATAGATGTCTTCTTGTAGTCTGCTCCTCGATGGCTAGTCGTTGTCCACTGTTATGGACCCTGTCAGAATCTTCACACATTTGCACTAATGAGACAACATGATCAATTTGGAGACACCGTGCAAAGCTAGAATTTGTCCTTACAATCATCTATTTATACTTTCGTGATTATAGAGCTCCACATAACTTTATTTATTTATTATTATTGTGTATGCTTATGATATATGGGGGGAGGCACACATGATATAGTGAGCATGCATAGGTCAGAGGTCAAAGCTGTACAGTTGGTTCTCTCCTTCCACATTTTTGTGGGTTCTGGGGCGGGAACTCAGGTCGCCAGACATAGATGGCAAGAACATTGACCTGCTGAGCCAACCTGCTGGTTCAGATGCACGGTTTTAAAGATCTTTTGATATTCAGTTCTCCAGACAGTCAAACGGTACTTGCATCTAAACTGACAGCTATGTTTCCCACTTTTTTTGTTTTTGTTTTTCAAGACAAGGTTTTCTCTGTGTAACAGTCCTGGCTGTCCTGAAACTCGCTTTGTAGACCAGGCTAGCCTCAAACTCCCTGAGATCTACCTGCTTCTGCCTCCCAAGTGCTGGGTTTAAAGGTGTGCGCCACCATCGCCTGGACACTAAGCTTGTTCAAAGAGACTTGCCAAAGTCTTTAATATTGTCCCTTATAAGCACAAATGCTTCTTTTATGGTTCACTTGCTTCTCATATTTATTTGGGAGTACTAACTTATTCCTACCCATTTTTGCATGTGTTTATATATTTTCTTATGGTATTGTAGTTCGTTACTTGCTAGTTAGAATCGACACCTTTCTAGGATGTTCTTATTTGTTCTGCAGTCTCTTTCTGGTCCAGACCTATTCTGGAACAAGCTTGGTTTTGATCATTTAAAAGATTCTTGGGAGCCGAGCATGGTGATGTATGCCTGTAAATTCTAGCACTAGTTCAGGGAACTCAGGTGTTCAAGGCAATCCTCAGTCTCACCGCCAGTTCGAGACCAGCCTGGGCTGTCGGGCTCAATCACAGTCCCTGCATCTTAGGCATCTCTTGCAAAAGAACTGAGTTGATCAGTAATGTGGCCGGTGCTTTGCTGAGAGCCTAGCACACAGGATGTGCTCAGGCCATGCTGGCACTTGTTGGCTTCTCAGTCACTGCCAGTCTTCCGATGCCACTTGGGCTAGAAGACCTGTGGGAGTCCCAGTGCCTCTCCTCCTCTGCCCATGGCTCCTCCTAGCTGGGCCAGTACCTTTACTTCGGCTGTTCCCCGCAGTAGGAAGCAAGCCCCATGGACACAAGGACAGAATGTGTCCAAATCGGAAAGGCAGACTGGCCACTGGACGGCGAGTCTGCCAGTGTGGTGTGAATGCCATTTCTCTGGAATGGATGGGTGTGTGTATGTATGCCTGAGCATGTGTGTATGTGCACGTATGTGGTGGCCAGAGGTCAGTGTTAGATATTCTCCACAAACTCTTGCCACCTTAGTTTTTGAAATGGGGGTCTCACATACCTTGCCTGGAGCTCGTCAGTCCAGCTAGGTAGCTGGCCAGTGAGCTCCAGGGTCTGCCTGCCTCTGTCTCTCCAGCGCTGGGCCTGCATCACTGCACCCAGCTTTTACCTGGGCACTGGGATCTGAACTCGGGTCCTCATGCTTGCCTGGCAGGCACTTTACCAACTGAGCCATCTGCTCAGCCCTTATTATTTTTAACTCTGTTTTTTGTTTGTTTATTTTATTTATTTATTTTTTTTGAGACAGGATTTCTCTGTGTAACCCTGGCTGTCCTGGAACTCACTCTGTAGACCAGGCTGGCCTTAAACTCAGAGTTCACCTGCCTCTGCCTTCCAAGTGCTGGGATTAAAGGTGTGTGCCACCACAGCCCTGCTGACTCTTAGATTTTTGACCCTAGTGGGTCTCTTTGTGATGTGAAATCCAGACACAGCCCTGTCCAGGTAGAGGAATAATGGCCCATGTTAGGAGGGGTAGCCAGGGGCCTTAGCAAGTACCTGCCAACCCAAGACAGGGCCTTGGGTCCTGATGGTAGTGCCTCTGTCTCTCTGGTCTAGAGCTGGGTATGGTGGTACACACCTTTAATCCCAGCATTTGGGAGACAGAGGCAGGCGGATGGGTGTGAGTTTAAGGCTAACCTATACATAGTGAGTTCCAGGACAGCAAGAGCTATATAGTGAGACCTTGTCTCAAAAACAAAACAAAACAAAACAAACAAAAACAAAAATTGGGGGACCTCTGTGCAGGGCAGACCCTATGAAGGGGGTCTGCAGAACAGGCATATAGCTGCTTGGGTGTCAGAAAGCAGATGTGAGTGTGCAGGTCCAGATGTTATAGTGCACTACTACAGACTTTATGAACTGGTCTAGTTGTGCCAGGTGAACAAGTGCTGAGGCAGAGGATGCATGGTGACTTCTTTCTGAGCTCTGCTGGCTGTAGGTGAGAGATAGACAGGAGACCTTGTCTGTGATCCCCTAATGGTAGGTGTGGCTGCTGCCTCGGGACTGGCCGTTGACATCAGTGACTTTTTGTCTGGGCTTCCGGTGTTATGCTGGTCCTGGGTTGGGCAGGAACAGTGATGGGGGAACCCCCCAGACATCCATACTGTCAGTTGGCTACTCCTGTTTAGATTGAGACCCTGGCTAAGTGAGGGGAGGAGGGAAGTGAAGCAGCTGTCAGATTTGTCCAGTGAGACTCTTAAGTGTTGGGGCATGTGTTATCTTCCTCATGGGACTTCAGGAAGGAGGTAGGCACTATACAAAACATCCTTGGAGCTGAGGCAGTAGAGACTGAAGGAAGTTGACTAACTCCCTCAGGGGCAGAACTTACCTTCCAACCCAGCGCCTCTGGCTGTTCCCGATCTGAGGAGGAGTAGGCTTGTCCAGAGCAGGAGGCAGGCTGGAGGAAAGGGTACTGTGCAATCAGGGTGGATTCATGTTAGTTAGCAGAGCAGGTCTGTGAGGCAAGCAGTTTCAACTCCCAACAGGATTCAGCCCATGCTGACGTCACCCTCTCTCAGCCTTTAAGAAGACAGCCAATACCCTTACACAAGGCCATTTGAAGATTCAGGCAGGAGCCTGGGTCTAGTGGAGTCTCGAGGAATATGGAGGAATAAGAACCATACTAAGATTTATTTCTCAGAAGCAGAACCCTGGCCAGCAATTAATCCCAGCATCTGGGAGGTAGAGGCTGGAGGATTAAGAGGTCACGGTTATTCTCTGCTACACAGCAAGTTTGAGACCAGCTTGGGCCACATAAACCCTGTCTCCAAACACCAAAATCCAAACAAACAACACAAAAGTGAAACCCCTAAATAAAGTGAGGCTGAGACTAGGCTGCTAGCATGTCTGAGCAGAAGGGGATCTGAAAACCAGGGCTTCCGGGTTGGGGAGATGGCTTAGCTGATAATGTACTTCCTGTGCAAGCATTGGGACTGTATTCAATCTCCAGAACCCATGTGAAAAGCCAGGCATGATGTAGTGTGCACTTGCAACCCTAGACCTGAGGAGGTGGAGATGGGGGGATTCCTGGCAAAGCAGCCTGGATGAATCAGTGAGAGACCCTGACTTAAAAAACAAACTGGGCACTGGGCGGTGGTGGCACATGCCTTTAATCCCAGGAGGCAAAAGCAGGCAGATCTCTTGTGAGTTTGAGGCCAGCCTGGGCTACAGAATGAGTTCCAGGAAAGGTGCAAAACTACACAGAGAAACCTTGTCTCAAAAAACCAAAACAAACAAACCAAAAAAAAAAAATGCTAAAAAACACACTTTTGGGCTGGAGAGATGGCTCAGAGGTTAAGAGCACTGGCTATTCTTCCAGAGGTCCTGAGTTCAATTCCCAGCAGACACATGATAGTTCACAACCATCTGTAATGAAATCTGGTGCTCTCTTCCAGCCTGCAGGGATGCAGGCAGAACACTGTATGCATAATAAATAAATAAAATTAAACACACACACACACACACACACACACACACACACACACACACACACACACACAGCATCCTGAAACATCCACAGGATTCAGGCATGGAGTGCCGACTTCCTGCTGTCCACTCTGTGCACTTTTCCCTGACTGGCCGGCTTTGGTGGAACACAGATTTGGCTGAGAGACAACTGGCATGCAAGACAACTGACCTAGTTAATCTTCTGCATGTGCCAAGTGCAACTGGGCTGTTTGCCTAGGGGTCCTGGCTGCGTCGTCTCAGTCAGGTCGGCAGTCATTAGAACAGGAGTGGGATCAGGGTAGCTTGGCAGCGGGAAGAACATTCTAGATTTCTCATCCAGGTGAGTCTGGGGAGGTCGTTCAGCTCCTGTAAGGCTCATAGACCATTCTCAGAGTAATTTCCCCATACATTTCCATTGGTTTGTTTGTTTGAGACAGGGTCTAGATATGTACACCAGGCTGGCCTTGAACTTGCAGTTTCCTTGCCTTTTTCTCCAGGGTATCTTGATTTCAGATGTGCACTGTTGGGCCTACCTATCTTTCCATTTATAACTCTGCCTTCTGTGGTGCAACAGAGAAAATATGAGCCAGGAACAATCAACATATAGAGAAAGATTCTATAGCTAAGATTGGACTTGGAAGGCAGGCTGACCCAGGACATGCATGTGCCACAGTCAGCCAGCTGGTGTATAGTGACATTGGGTAGTGACAACTGGAAGATGATTTGTGGGTCAGAGAAGGGACATTCACATTTGATGATCAGCACCCATCACATGCTCAGAAAAGGAGAATACTGGGATTCAGTGAGAACATCCCCTCAACCAAACCTTCTCTCCCCCCATGGTACCCTGCAGGAAGAGAAAGAGGGCCACTGCAAGTTAGCTCAAGGCTAGCCTGGTCTACATATCTAGACCCTGTCTCATACAAACAATGGAAATATATAGGAGATTACTCTGAGATTGGTCTATGAGCCTTATTGCAGCTGGTTATGAGCTGAAACTTCAAGAGGCCGGAGCTGGAATGTGTGCCCTGGAGCTCACACTCTCATCTTGGTCAAATCCTGTGACAGGTGGAGCTCACTGTGGAGAAAGAAGTGGCTGGCTTCTGGGTCAAGATCCCCTGCGTAGAACAGCTGGGCAGCTGTACGTACGAGGATGGCTGTGAACTGTTGAACATGTACATTCCCCCCGGAGAACCCTGCCCGGAGCCCCTGCACAGCTATGGCCTGCCCTGCCACTGTCCCTTCAAGGAAGTGAGTACTTGGGGCATCAAGGCACTGATGTTACTCCTCTGTGGTAGAGTGAGAGAGGGTGTGGTCTTCCCATTCTGCATAGTGCTTCTATGGGTATATGAGAACTGCTATGTTGGGGGCCAGGGACCTTGGTATACCCATCTGTGAAATGGGGCAACTTTGTGCTTACATGTGACCACTGGTGCCCTTTATACTTACTCAGCCTGGAAAAGGGCTAAGGCAGCACTCCTGGCTCTTAGCAGAATGGGAGGGAGGGGCAGATCACAGCCGTAGGCTACCCTGACCTGGGCTCGCTTCTTCCCCTCAGGGCACCTATTCACTGCCCACGAGCAACTTCACAGTGCCAGACCTGGAGCTGCCAAGCTGGCTGAGCACCGGCAACTACCGCATCCAGGGTATCCTGAGCAGCGGTGGGAAGCGCCTGGGCTGCATCAAGATCGCCGCCTCTCTCAAGGGCAGATAGCCTGGCAGCAGCTGTCACAGAGTGAAGGGGCACCAGGAAGGCATGCCTCTTCTTCTGTGTTCCAGGGCCCAGACCTGCCCGCCTCAAGCTCTGTTCTCCAACGATTCTCTACCCTCTCTGCAAATCACCGTACAACCTGACCTGAGGGAGGATGGGCCAGGCGGGTCTCGACATCTGCTGGGCTGTGAGCCATGCTCCTCTCCACTCTTTCTAAGCATTTCTTTCCTGTCCGAAACAGTCAAGGAATGGGAACCAACATGTTGGGGGAATCTTAAGTTCAAACTGACCCAACCTTGGCCTCCTGAAGTTTTCCCTACGCCACCCCTTCTTTTTAGTCACCGACTTAAAACCAGAATAACAGTATTAACCTTTCTCATTCCGCCCTAAACCTCTCCTGCAAAGAGGCCTAGGTAATCCCTCTTAGTCTGTCCCCCCATTAACTTCCACCATTAATTGCATTCTCTTCTCAGCTTGCCTAGCCAACACAGGGGCTGATGGATCCAGGAGAGCCAGGGCAGTGTGTGGCAGAAACCCCATGGGAGTTATGATGGGCATGTTCCATTAAGCTCCACAAAAGCCCAGGTGCCTGCAGGGCCAAGCAGAAGACCTAGGGAGCCAAGGCAATCTCTTCCAGGCATGGCTTTCACATTTCCTTATTTTGGCATGATACACATACAAGGAATGGGATGGCATTCCTTATACTAGACAAGGTATAAAGCCCCAAACCCAATAGCACATGTGCCAGGTGGCCAGGATCTGGAATGGCATGTCTAGTCCTGGGAGGTGCAGTCTGATGTGACCAGTAAGTGCCATGTAAGAATGTTGCCAGATAGTCACAATATTTTTCTCCCTTAGGCCCCAAACCCAGACTTTTATATGAAATCTTAGAATTTTGAACTATTGGTAACAAATTGTTTTTTTTTTATATACTGTACAGGCCAAAGGGGCCATGTGGATTTGTCTGGGGGGGATATCTGGCTCACAGGTGGCTGTTTTCTCAGTCTCAAGTTATCTGGCACCACCTCTTCCCTCTTCAGGGTCAAGTCCATGGTGCCTGGCCTCAAGGAGGGCTCAGCCTGTACCAGGTCTAGGTGGCCTCTGAGAGCTCAGAACTGTGCCAACCTCAGAGTACATCACCATCAGGGTCCAGGGGCTCACACTGGAGTGGGCCCCCCAGAAGCCACCATGTGGAACAGGGATCCCATGAAGAGAGTGGATCCTACATCAGGTTGCACCCTGACAACTTCCTGAGCCTCGGACAGCCCAGGTTCTGGGCTGGAAGCCTAGGCTGGCAATAAATCTTTTTAACTTGCTGAGAGCCCTTCTTTTTTTGGCTGCACGCTTCACTGGGCATGACTGGGTGTTTTGGAAGTTTGTTTGTGATGGGCTTTTGCTGTGGAAGGACTTGGTGGGTGGTACAGGGGAGTCCAGGCATCTCAGAACATGGGCGCTTGTGTTTATCTCAGCAGTAGCTGGGATTTCTGCTTTGCTCTGATTGAATGAGCCTGATACGCATCCACTTTCCTTAACCTACAGTTTCCTGTCATCCCACCTTTCTTTGCTCTGCGTTTGTTTTCTGTGTGTATGTGTGTGCGCGTGCATGCGTGCGTGCGTGCGTGCGTGCGTGCGTGTGTGTGTGTGTGTGTGTGTGTGTGTGTGTGTACCAGAGAACAACTCTGGGTATCATTCCTCAGGTGCTTTCCACTTTTTGTTTGAGACAGGGTCTCATTAACCTGGAGCTTGCTGTGCAAGCCAGGCTATCTGGCCAGTGAGTCCTAGGTATCTATCTACCTGCCTCCACCTCACATCTTATCACTACTGGGATGACAAATGTATTCCATCATGCCCAGTGTTTTACATGGTTCTGGGGATCTGAACTCAGCTCCTCACACTTGTAAGGCAAGTACTTTACTGACTGATCCTTGCGCCCCGCCCCCTTTAATTTTGAGACAGGGTCTCACTCCAGCCTAGGCTGGCCTCAAACTTCTTATCTACCAAACTCCTGTGTCCCTAAACTTGACCGCGTCCTTATGCCTTCAGGATTGCAGGCCTGTACCACCACGTCTAGCTCTCTTTTGATTTCTAGTTTGCATTCTGCTTTTGTACTTTGGTTTTGCAAGGTGGTATAGACTAGCCTGTGCTGCGGGCCGCAGCAGAACTATGAAGTAGAAATTCAGCTGATTATGACAAAGCTAATACCTGGAAGAAGCTAAGGGCCTTCCAGAGGATTAAGCCAAATCTCAAGGAGTGTTTGGTGTTATTCGGCTTTTAATATATCGGCTGTTCCCTGCTATGAATTTCTTGTGCGCTCTCATACCTTCCCCAAGAACTTCTAACAAGGGTATTTTATCTGATATACTTCTCTAGCCAAGAACTTCTAACAAGGGTATTTTATCTGATATACTTCTCTAGCATCCAAAGCCAAAAGGCAGACAGGACAAAGCATTTCAGACCAACCACTGAGTCTCCTGAATTAAGGTTAGGTGCTTAGCTTTGTTTCTTGTGCAAATTAAGCTCAGACCCTCCTTTCTTATACAGCCTTACTGGTATTTATACTAAATTGTTTAGACTCCTAACATTTTACCTAACCACTTCTAGGAATGTTGTTTGAGCACATAAATTCCCTTTTTCTGATATATTAACTGATTTTAGCTCTTAGTTGACCTCCTCCTTTACCACTCCCCTTTTTGGGTTGTAAAAGAAAGGCTGACAGTCACTGTCTGAGGAAGACTTATCTGCCTTTATGACCCTGTAAGAATTCAAGCCTGGTGACCTTGCCTTAGCCAGAGCATTGCTATTGCATGGGTATATAACTGTAAATCTCAGAGACTTGGGGACTAGACTGGAGAACTAGATGGAGAACTAGAAGGACAAGATAGGAGATGAGGAAGAGTCTGACGGGGAAGAACTAGGCAGGTAAGAACGAGATGGGAAAGACCAAGATGGGTAAGAACTAAAATGAAGGAATTAAGATAACATTTAGAGGGAACAGTAGAAAGAGGTAGAATCAGGCAAGAAAGTAGCTAAGTATGAGAGCAGAAAAGAAGCTGTGTGTAGAGAGAGAACTGATTCAGAAGAGTAAAGTATATTGACTAAAGAGTTTCATGTACGTAGATTTATTAGTGAACCCCTCAGATTAATCTGCCACCGGTAGCGTCTCTTCTGGAACTCTGGGTGAAGGGGCAGGACCCCAATAGCTTTCGTTAAGCCTGGAACTCAATCCTCCCGCTCCAGCCTCCTGCTTGCTGAGATTATAGGCATGTGCCACCAAATCTGCACCCAAGTTCAGAACAACCTTACTACCTCAGGAAATCTTTTTAGGTATGTCATACTTATTAAAATGTGCCTTGATATCTCTTGAGGGGTGGAGGTAAGTTTTAAAGGTGACATCTCAGATCAGATCATGGAACAAAGTAGGATGATGTGTTTTGAGGCCTAGTAAGAAGGAAACGAGGTCTTTGGGAGCATGCACTTGAAGAGGATGTTGGTACACCAGCCCGTTCTTGTTTCTCTATTTGCTTCCTGGCCCCATGAGGTGAGCATGCCTGCATACATCCTACCATGGTACCCTGCTTCCTAACCCTGTATGTATCATTCCCTCATGGTACTCCGTCTCTCAGCCCTGCATACATCATCTTCTTATACTGCTCTGCTTTGCCATACACCCTCCTGAACACTGGGATTAAAGGTGTGTGCTACCATGCCCAGTCTGGAAGGTGGGTTTTTATTTTTGTGTGTGGATTTTTTTCCCTCTTACTTGTTTCGATTTGAGATAGGGTCTCAATGTAGCCCTTGCTAGTCTCAAACCTTCTTTGAAGCTGAGAATAGCTGATCCTCCATTCTCAGCTTTCAGAGTTCTGGAGATATATATATATAATTTTTTGAGAGAGGGTCCCTGGCTGGCCTTGAACTCACAGAAAACCACCTGTCTCCGGCTCCAGGGTGCTGGGATCAAAGGCATGGACCCCAGCCCCCATTAAAAGAATGCAGGAGACAACCTGAAGCCAACTTAATGACCAAGTCTTGGTCAACTTGAGTAACAGAAAAATGACAATAATTCATTTGAACCTTTTAAATAAGAACACAGGTTAGAGTCCTGTATACAGTGGAATCCCGAGGAAAAACAGAAATAGAGACTGATCGGCAACTTCAGGAGTAAATGTCACAGGCAAGAATCCCATGTGGATGCTAAGCCTGGGGATAAAACAAACACAGACAGCGAGTATTCACATGCTTTAAAAGTCTTACTTGGCAGGGTGTGATGGCTCACACTTGCAGTCCAGCCTTTAGAGGGCTTTAAATTCAAGGCTAGCCTGGGCTATAGTCGAGACCCTGTGTCAAAAACAAAACAAAATTAAAAAAAAAACCTCCATAAAATGAACATTTATTGAAGGACATAGGTCATTTCTCTAAGATTCTCTTTAGATATATGTCATTTCAATATAACCAGACAACCTGGAACAGCTCTCCAAGGTTGTCAAGGCCAGGAGTAATAAGGAAAGATCTAGAAACAGTCACATAAAGCATAAAAGATGTGCTGGATTAGAATAGCATTTCAGTCATGTTAATGACATGGTTCTGGCTGTGGTTGGGGTGGCCGGTTAGTATGAGTGGCAGGTAGGCGAAGCGACGCACAAACTCTTCTGTCTTGTTCTAGAAGTTTTTCAAAATAAAAGGTTGTGAGACTGTTTTGGGGAAGTTTCTAGTAATTTCTTTTACACGTATTTAGTGTGTTTGTGCACGAGAGAGAAGAGAGTGAGTATTTGGCACTTGTGCCATGGTGCGTATATGGAAGTCAGAGGATACCTTTTGGAAGTCAGTCTCTCCCCTACTGTGGACTGGGGATTAAACAGAGGTTGTCAGTTTGGGTGGTAAGTACCTTTACCTGCTGAACCATCCCAATACCCACATAATTTAAAAATTATTTTTAGTTAGCACACACCATTCCATTTCATTGTGTCATTTTCAAACAGTTTGTTGGTTCTCCGCCCCCCTTATCCCCCTTCCTGTGAGCCCTTCCCCTTCTAGCAAGTGCCTTTCTGTGTCTGTATCACGCATGGTGCCCTCCTCCATAGCCTCCCCCACGACACTGATTTCTCCGTCTCACGGTCCCTTTCCGGTTTCATTATCTGTACTCACGCTATGCACACAGATCCTTCTAAAGAGGAAGAAGACCCACAGACTGAGCCTGCTCTTAGGTCACTTCACCCTGGGAAAGAGAATACACAGATGTGTCGCAACATACAGGCTCTGGGGAAGGCGGCAGCTCTGTCACAAGATCTGAGGATGAGAAAGGCTTACGTCGGTGGAGAGAAAGGAGAGGCCCAAATGGAATGAAATAGATGGAGGGCGAGTGTGGGACTTCGGGATGGGACAGGCTGGCAGGGCTGCAAGGAGGAGGTGCTCTTGGTATCGGAAGAGGCTGGGAAGATGGGAGAGGCTGTTAGCTCCCAAGACCATGGAGATCCAATTTCTAGAGCAATCAGTCAGTTACTTGCAAATGGAATGGTGTACATGCCACAGAGAGGTTTTACCTGGCACCGGGTACCAGCTTATGGGGACTTTGTGTTGGTTTGAGTCAGGTACACCCTGGAAAGTACCAACAATACATATTGTCACTCCAAGAGAGTTACCTGCTCGCTTTACTCATTCAGACAGTTTGGAAACCAGTTGTTGCCTTTATGTTATGTATGTTCAATTGGTAACTAATGTGTTTTTATTTTTGAGAATATGTCTTACTGTGTTGCACGGACTGGACTCCAATTCATGGTTCCCCCTGCCTCAGCTTCCTGAGTTCTGGGATTACAGCCATGTGCCATTATGCTTTAGCTTGGCAGCTAATTTAACGTTTTTTTTTTTTTATTGTTGTTGTGAATGTATGATGTGTTTGCAGGTGAGTGTGGGCACATGTGCCACGGTGTATGTGTGGAGGTCAGAGGGCAGCCTCAGGTGTCCATGTTCTTGCCTTCCACCTTGAGACAGGGTCTTTGTTGTTCAGCTCTGCATGTGCCAGGCTCCCTGCCTTTGGGCTTCTGGGGTTCTCCTGTTTATGCCTTCCATCTGTCTGTAGAAGAACTGGGTTTGAAGACTCATGCAGCCACAGACTCACACAGCCACAGACTCACACAGCCACAGACTCACGCAGCCACAGACTCATGCAGCCACAGACTCACACAGCCACAGACTCATGCAGCCACAGACTCACACAGCCACAGACTCACGCAGCCACAGACTCATGCAGCCATGCCTGCTTTATGCAGTGCTGGCCATTGAAACTTGGGTCATCAGGCTTGTGCTTTAGCCACTGAAACTTCTTCCCAACCCCGCTAAATATTAAAAAATCAATAAAAAATTAATTTGCTCATGTGTGTACATGCATGTGCCATGCATGCGCATACACTCCTGAGTGTGCATGCCTGTGTCATAGTGCTTGTGTGAAGGTCAGAGGACAACTTTTAGAAATTGGTTCTCTCCTTCCACCATGTGAGTACAGGAGATTGATCTAGAGTTGCCAGGATTTGCAGCAGCTCTCTACCCACTGAGCCATCTTGCTGCTCCCTCCTAGAATGTTAAAACATTTTATTTCGAAATAGGCTCTTGCTAAGTTACCTAGGCTGGCCTTAAACTCACACTGTAGTAAACACACACACACACACACACACACACACACACACACAGACTCCTACTGGTGAAATTATTAAGGCCACTCCACGTAGTTAAAAGGAAGATTTATTCAGTGGGTAACTTACAAATGAAGGGATAGGTAGGTCGTGGGGTCTGGGGAAGGTGTATCGCAGTCCAGCGGTGTTCTCTGGAGCTCTGCTTGGTCAACCTCCACAGTCTAGGGTCCAGGAACCCAGCGAGCGCAAGCGGGCCCATGTGGCTCTTGGGTCTCCAGGCTCCTCCCTTCGCCCCGCCTTGTAGGCGTGACAGTTGCCTAAACCTCAATGGGGGTTGGAACTTCCAGATTAAAGCTGGAATGGCTACCCACTACAGACTCCCTGAATTTTTTGTTTGTTTTTTAAACACATAAACACAGGGTCTCACTATGCAGCCTTGGCTGGTCTGAAAACTCTCTATGTAGATCAGGCTATCTTTGGACTAACAGAGATCCCCCTGCCTCTGCCTCCTGAATGCTGGGATTAAAGGTGTGCACCACCATGCCCATTATACTTTTTTGTTTGTTTTTTTTTGAGACAAGGTTTCACTGTGTAGCCCTGGCTGTCCTGGAACTCACTCTGTAGATCAGGCTGGCCTCGAACTCACAGAGATCTCCCTGCCTCTGCGTCCCTAGTGCTGGGATTAAAGAAGTGCACCACCACTTCAGAGCTCCATTGTAAATTTGTAAACCTTAATCTCCTGAGTAGCTGGGACTTTGGGCCCAGCACCAGGCCCAGCTAGAAAGACTACGTAAATATTTCAACCAGAGAGCTGGGTGTGTCGTTCACACTTGAACTTCCACCGTTGATGCGTTAAGTTTCTCTTCTCTTAGCTTTGAACAAATATCTGGAAAAAAGCAACTCAAGGGAAGAGGGAGTTGTACTGACTCGGTTCAGAGGCACGAAGTCCCTCAGCCCGGCAGCCATGGTGGCACGCTTGGCTGGGGCCACACCATTCTCCAAAAATCATGACATGTTTTATTAGTTTGTGTTCCCTGTATAAAGTGCTGTCTTAGCAATAACAACCTGTCATTCAAGATCTCGTGTACTGGCCTTATTTACTGTTACCTCTCCCACTTTTCATAGTGTGTGTGTGTATGTGTGCAGAAAATCTAGATTCCATGGATAAGATCTGACATTTGTCCTTCTAAGTCTGGCTCCTTTTGCTCAGCAGCCTGATCTCCAGTCCCCAACACTGTCTGTCCACCAGTTCCTGCTGTTCCTCAATGCTCATCCTCACATGGGCAACTCCCCCAGCCTCCCACTCACAGGCTCACATTATTCAGCCATTTCAACTACCGGTTCCTTTTTCTTTGGGTAACCTTGGTGAAGATCCAGATCCAGCTGGATGGGACATCATTCTTCTCTGTGACTGAAACACAGTGCAGCTCAGAACCAACGACGTCTCGACGTCACATTCGCCCCGGTAGAAAAATGCAATGGGAATGATTTTTGAAAGCCTTGGGGATCATGACTCCCCCACCTTCTATATCCCAAATTCCTTGCTTCCAGTACCCAGTTTTTCCCAGAGACGCTATTAATCAGAGGTTGCTTGCAGAAGTTGAGGCCTGGATGCTGATAAATGTGTGCTCCCAGGGTGCATAGCATCAGCTCATCCTCCCAAGGGTGTGTGTGTGTGGGGGGGCATGGGAACTGGTTCAATATCACCTGCACTTATTTTTTTCCTTCCTGATAACCTTGGGCTTATCACAGTCTCATAATAATAACAGGGCCACACTTGTCGTGAAATCCCACAAGAGGTGGCATCCTGATTCCTGGAATCTCCCTGCTTCCCATGGCATGCTCTGAGCACAAGATACATGCCACATCCTCTCATAGCTCAGTCCTGGTAAAACCCCAAGCTCCTGGGGGTAAGGTGTTGTAGAGTGGTGTGTGTGTGTGTGTGTGACACTTCTCTCCTCTTAAATTGTCAGGTTTTTTCCCCTATTTTATCTATCTATCTATCTATCTATCTATCTATCTATCTATCTATCTAT
>CABHPH010125596.1:17508-33267 GCA_902168325.1 Peromyscus nudipes
TATCTATCTATCTATCTATCTATCTATCTATCTATCTATCTATCTATCCATCCGTTTTTTGAGACAGGGTCTCACTCTGTAGATCAAGATGCTTTAAACTCTTTTTTTTTTTTTTCTTCTCGAGACAGGGTTTCTCTGTGTAGCTTTGCGCCTTTCCTGGAACTCTCTCTGTAGCCCAGGCTGGCCTCAAACTCACAGAGATCCGCCTGCCTGTGCCTCCCGAGTGCTGGAATTAAAGGCGTGCGCCATCACTGCCCGCAAGATGCCTTAAACTCATAGAGATCTACTTGCTTCTGCCTCCTAAATGCTGGGATTAAAACCATGTGCCACTATGCCCAGCTTGCTTATTTATTTATTTATTTATTTATTTATTTATTTATTTATTTATTTAATTTGAGACTCTCACTTAGCCCAGGCTGTCCTGAAACTATGCAGCCAAGGTTGATCTTAAACTCCTGATCCTCTTACCTCTACTATTTATTTATTTATTTTATTCCCTCAGAGGTTGATTCCTTGGAGCTGGAGAGAGAGTTCAGCAGGTAAGTGTTTGTACTACTCTTACAATTCCCAGACCCATCTCTGTGTAGCTTTGCGCCTTTCCTGGAACTCACTCTGTAGCCCAGGCTGACCTCGAACTCACAGAGATCTGCCTGGCTCTGCCTCCCGAGTGCTGGGATTAAAGGTATGCGCCACCACCGCCCGGCTATTTATTTATTTATTTATTTATTTATTTATTTATTTATTTATTTATTTTTTTACAAAGTCTCATTACATAGCCCAGACTGGCCTTGGTCGCTTGAGTGCTACCATTACAGGCAGGTTCTACCATGCCTACATGTTCCCTTCTTTAGTCTTGAGCTATGGAATGGCATTCTTGCCTGCTCCTGGAACCGTTAATTGTTTGCGGAAAGTACTGAGAAAGGAAAGAACCTGCGGAGCAAATAGCATGCCCTCTGCTCTATTGTTCAACATTCAGCAAAGTTTCTGAGTCTCAGGCTCGTGCACTAGCACAGTAAAGCAAAATCTTATTATTGACATATAGGTCCCCCCGCAACACTCCCGCCCTGCCCAGCCCTGCCCCAGAAGGAGGTTTAAGATATGGTCTCAGATAGCCCAGCTGGGCCTCAGTTCACTATGTAGCCAATGATGGCCTTGAACTCTTAATCTTCCTGCCTGCACCCTCCAAGCCCAAGTGTCAGGAGCACAGGGGTACCCTACCATACTGGGTTGCCAAGCCTAGGCAGATCTTGTTTTATTATGCTGCACGAATGTTGCCATTTTTCTTACAACTTCAAGCCCTGAGGCAACCCTGTGTCAAGCAAGTCTACCAGGGCCACCTTTTCAGCACCACATGCCTACTCTGTGTCCGTCATATCTAGTAATTTGTACATTTTTAAAGCTTTCATAATTATCGCTTCTGTTATTTCAACCTGTGGTCAGTCAATAAATAAAAGATTTTTATTTATATATATGTATATGTATGCATGTGCACATGCATGCAGATGCCTGTGGAGGCCAGAAGGGGTGGAGAATCCCCTAGAACTGGAGTTACAGGCAGTGAACTATACAATATAGGTGCTTGGAGCAGATCTCTGGTCCTTTGCAAGCATAGGATGTGCTCTTAACCACTGAGCATCTCTCCAGCCTCTGGTCTTTTCTTTTTAAAAAGACTCTAGGCATTTGTTACATTTACTTACCTGTCTGTCTCCTGTCTCCTCTCTCTCTACCACATGGTGATGGGAATTGAACTCAAGCTGTCAGGCTTGGCAGCAGATGCCTTTACCTACTGAGCCTTCTTGTTGGCCCAATCTTTATTTTTATTTTTTCAGACAGGATCTCATGTAGCACAGGCTGGCCTGGAACTTGCTGTGTAGCAGAGGGTGACCTTGAACATGTGATCCCTCTGCCTCTACCTCTCCAGTGTTGGGATGACAGGCCCAGGCACTGAGGTCACTGTGTCTGCTGTCAGTGATCCTCTGTATTACTGTTGTAATTGTTTTGAGGGCTCCTTGTTACTCATTCATTAAGGGGTATGCTGTTTCTGTATCACCCTCCCTCACCTCTCTGTTCTTTGGTATACAAAGGTGCCACAATTAAGCCCCTTAGGGGTGTGGTAAATCACTTGCTGAGCAGTTGTGAGGAATGGAGTTTGAATTCCCGGAGTCCACAGAAAGTATGCTGTAGTGTATCTGTAATCCCACTGCTCCAACAGTGAGAAAAGAGGAAGAGACAGGTAACTCTGGGGAAACTCATGGACTTCACACATGCGCGCGCGCACACACACACACACACACACTTAAAAAAAATAGCCAGCTTGTCTTAGTCATTGTTCTACTACTGTGAAGAGACACCATGCCCAAGGCTACTTTTATAAAAGAAAACATTTAACTGGGGACTTTTATAAAAGAAAACATTTAATTGGGGACTTGCTTATAGTTTTAGAGGCTTAGACCATTGTCATCAGGACGGGGAGTGTGGTGCGGTGGCAAGTTGGCAGACACGGTGCTGGAGAAGGAGCTGACAGCACTCACTACAAGGTCACAGATAGAGACAGACAGCTGGTCTGGTATAGGCTCTTGAAACATCAAGGCCGGCTTCCAGGGACAGCCTCCTCCTACAAGGGCACACCTCCAACAAGGGCACACTTCCTAATCCTTCTAATCCTTCTCAGACAGTTCCATTCCCTGGTGATCAAGCATTCAAATTTATGAGCCTTGTAGGGGGCAGTCTCATTTAAACCACTACACACTCATAACCACACAATGATTTCTAAGTGTGTAAGCAAAGTAAAGACTCACACGTCTCACTTTAAATCTAGTTGGAAGTGATTGTGGTTAGTGGGGAGGCATGTCACAAGCAGAGGCAGCGGCCAGACAGTAGGCCTCTTGCAACAGACACTTAGCTAGGTTAGGAATGCAAGGGGAAAACGCTAGACAGAACTTATAAGAGTCACCGTAAGAGTCACGATAAGCCTGGGTGGTGGTTCCTTTAGTATGGTGTTTTTCTAGTATGCACAAGGCCCTGGACCCCAGTCCCAGTGCTCGACTGTGTTCACAAAGGAGCTTGCTCTGTAGTGTTATTTCCCCATAATCCTTCCATCCAGCTGTGGCTCGCATCCTTCTGTTGGTTTGCTTTCTGCTCTCCTGGGGATTTAACCACAAGTCTTCCACAGGACAGGCAACAGCTTTGCCGCTGAGACACACTCCAGCCCCTTTGCCTTCCCTCTTTAGTTTGGAGACAGGCTCTCACTAAGTTGTGGCTCAGGCTGACCTTGAACACCCTCAATAATCCAGGTAGACTTTGAACTTGTCATTCTCTTGCCTCAGCCTCTTGTGTAAATGGGATTACCTGCCGGCACCTCCAAGCCTGGCTGGCTCACCTGTTTTTTGTTTTCTTAGCCAGCTTTTACTCACTGATAAGTCACAGTTACCCAGCAGTGTGCTCTAAGTCAGGTGGCATGCTGGTTTTTCTGGACTCATCATTTTAATTGCGTGGGGATGTGTCTTTCTAACTTTCTACTATTTTATGTGAATCTTTTCAAACACAAAAGATGCTTGGGACACATGGCCAGGAATGCTACATTCAAGACTTCCACGTTACAAAATTGTCCTTGAACAAGCAACACAGTAGCAGTGTGCTTGCAGAGAGGGCTGTCTCTTTAAACCCTTCCCCCCAGCTGACTGTTATTTAAAAAGTAGGTCAATAATCCTTGCAGAGGATAAAAATCTCTTTCTCCACAGGAGGGAGAGGAGGGGAGAGGAGAGAATTGGGAGAAAAGAGGGGTAGGCAGGCAGGGGGAGATGAGGGGAGGGGGGAAGGGGAGATGAGGGGAGGAGTGAGATGGAAGGGAAGGGAGGGAGGAAAAGAAGGAAGAAGGGAACAGTGTAGATGGGGCAGTGGCTCCTTTCAAGTGTTAATGAGAACGTGCCTTCTCTGAAAGATGGGCCTGTAATGAAAACTGCCAAAGAAGTGAGCTTTTATCTCTGGCTCTCCTCAGATCGCCGGGGCAGCAGGTTAACTAATTTATGGGAAATTATTTTGTGAATGTTTGGGGGATAAATTTTGACTCAGTGGCTGAACAAGGTTAAGGCTACTTTCTTCCTGAGACTCTTACCAAATAGGAGATTGGTATTCCTCGGTGCACAATTTCTAAGCCTGGTGCTTCAGAAATACTTTCTGGATGTAGGGAAAGCAACCACCCAGGCATTTATGTGATTTTCAGGGCATCAGGGGACGTGGTTGGGGTGTGCCATCCATTTCCTTTAAAATCAAATATTTATTTACTTTTAATTTATAGAAGTGTGGTGTGTGTGTGTGTGTGTGTGTGTGTGTGTGTGTGTGTCCCCACAAGGCCAGCAGAGGGGGTCAGAATGCCTGGAACTAGAGTTACAGGCCACTGTGAGCTGCCTGACCCGGGAGTTGGGAACTGAACTCTGGTCCTGTGTAAGGACAGCAAACGCTATTAACCAATGAGTCATCTCTACACCCGTGCCCATTTTCTTTTTTTGTTTCCCCCACTTTGGTTATGTGTATGTGGTACATGTACTTATCAGTGTGGGTGTGTGTATGTGTGTATATGTACATGCATGTGGAGGCCGAGGTTGATACCAGGTATCTTCCTCAGTTGCTTCTACCTGTATTTTTGAGAGACTCAGTCTCTCAGTGAACCTGAACTCACTGATTTGGCTAGACTGGCTGACCAATGAGCTTTAGGCCTCCATTTGTCTCCGCCTGCCTCCCCTTCTCTCTGGCATCGGGGCTACAGGCATGCACAGCCTTGCCTGGCTTTTTGAGGCTGATGGTATCAAAGACTTGACCTGATTTGGGTTTCAAGGTACAAAAGAACTGTCCAAGAAACCCAGAACCAATAACAGGGCACCTTTCAGGGATCCGTCCCGACCTGCAGCACCGGCACCCACGTTCCTCTTGGAAGATAAAGAAGCCACTAATTAACATAGAGATGCTGGGTTTTGATGAATGCATATAATGGGAATCCGACAGAGGATGGGAGGAAGGAAGAACTATTCAAATAAAAATAGGCAATTATGTGTAGACTCTTGTCGAGTTAGCCATGGAAAAGTGGGCCTGCTGAGTCATCTCGTAGAGGGCTTGGTATGTCCCAAATACACACCCTAAGAGGCCCAGGATGCTGATCATGATGTCCTTGGCAATGGTCACACAGCTCATGTTCTCGGAGTAAAAAGTGGTGATCTCCAGCAGGGGCGGGATGATGAGGGCCAGGGCGCTGCTGCTCACAGAGCCCACCAGGGAGATGACCAGGTCCAGGCGGGGGATGAGAACGGCTGAGAAACCTGCAGAGAGAGAGGAATGTAGACTCACTGAGTGTGCCTCAAAGAGGGGAGTCCCCAACAAGCATGGCTTCGGAGTTGAAGGATTAGGCCAGGCACCATGGCTCTGGACCCTGCCTGCCCCCCAATGCTTTTTTAAAATTATCATTTCTGTAGAGAAAAAAAAAATTGTGTGTGTGTGTGTGTCTGTGTGTGTGTGTGTGTGTCTGTGTGTATGCATGTGCACCTGTGTGAGTGTGGAGGCCAGAGGAAGGATTCAAGTGTCCTGCTCCATCATCTCGCACTCTGTGCCTCATTCCCTTAAGACAGGGTCTCTCACTGAATCTGGAGCTGGGCTGGCAGCCGGCACCCCCCCCCCACACACACACACTGAGTCTCTTCCACCTCGCACTATAATAAACACCCGAAGTCCAGCGCCCTTGCTTCTCTAGGTCAAACATCCCCAGTTCCCTCGCTCTTTCCTCCTGGGCACCTCTTCTGAACCCCCCTCTCTCTTCCTAGAATGTTCCAGAGAAAGGATTGCCCAGCTCTTCTTCCAGTGTTTCCTAAACAGTGTTCACAGCGAACGAAAGGGTGGATGAATGAAGAGAAAAGAGGGAGGAGAAAGTACTGAAATACCCCCAAGTCCTTAACAAATCAGCCCTTTGGGGGGTTCTTTACAGTTAAAATACGTAAATTTCTTTACAACTAAATAATTGAGGACACAGGAACTTGGCCTTACATGAAATGGGAAGGAGAGAGGCCCTAGGGAACCAAGTCCCCCATTCTGTCACGGAGCTGTGTGACGTGGGGATGAGACTTAATTTCTCAGGGCCATGGCTCCCTCAGTTGGCAGGAATGCTGGATTGGTGTGAGTGTCAGACACACCAGTACAGCGGCCAGCAGGAAGGCAAGTGGCTGTGTAAGAAAGATCTTGCCTTCGCCCGTGAATCGGTCAGTGCCCACTCCCTAGGCAATAGGACTGGGGGTGGCTCTCCTTATGTGGGTTCTCTAAGCCCGTTTTCAGGTGGAAAGGTGAGAAGCAAGGCGACAAACATCTTGTTGATCACAGAGGTAAGTGGCGGAGCCAAGGCTGCTGGGGTGGGCACTATACTGGGGTATGACACACGCCAAGGGGTTGTGTAAATAAGCACCATCTCCCCAACTCACAGGTCAGGCAGACCAAGGCGGTGCGGACGGTCAGGTCTACAAACAGAGCCCAGTTCTCAGACACTCTTGAGATGACGTAGGGGATGATGATCTCAGCTGGGACGTGGAACTGGAGGGCATAGGTGAAGAAGATGCCAACAGAGTACATCAGCTTGACTGACTGGTACAACCTGCAGACAGAACGTGGAAAGGATGTGAGATGCTACCAGGCTTCCGGGAAAAACATTGAAAGGATGTGAGACGCCACCAGGCTTCCGGGAAGGTGGTTCAGGACTCATCGGAAGCTTCACAGGTTAAGAGTCAGTGACCTGGGTCAGACTGGCTCAGAGGGGACGTGGAAGCATGCATTCCTGGAGGTTCTGAGGCCATAGGAACCTCTGGGTATTTCATTTAAATATTTCATTTAAAAAACTATAAATGTCATATCTGTGTACAGTAAAATTCACAGTGCAGCTGCCATACAGCCACGACCATTTCCCCACCCCTGATTCTCACTGCAGTTCCCTCAGCGTTTGCCATGACTCCCATGTGGAGGCCAAAGGACGACCTCGAGGGTCCATCCTCGCCTTCTACCACATCTGGAACAGCATCTCTCCTGTTTCTTACTGCTGCACATCTGGGTTGGCTGCACCCCACGGGCTCTCCTGTCTCTGCCTCTTGTCTCACTCAGGAACACTGGCATCACAGATGTGCACCACCGTGCCCATCTTTTATGTGGGTTCTGAGGGTTCTAAGTTGGGTCTTCATGTTTGGGTGGCAAACACTACCCACTGAGCCACATTCTCAGCCCTGCGCCTACAATCTTAAACAGAAAGTAGGGGAGCCACACATACACCCACAGATGCACGGTGGCACGTCTCTAGGAATTGTTGACCTTAGTTATTTCGTCAAATATAAAGCTGGATGTGGTGGCACTTGCCTGTAATCCCAGGACTTGGGAGGCAGAGGCAGGAGGATTGCCATAGGTTTGAGGCCAGCTTGGTATACATAGTGAGTTCTAAGTCAACTAGGCCTAGACAGTGAGATCCTGTCTCAAAACAATAAATAAACAAAATATTTCTTGTAAGTTGTTCCCTGTGAATACATGTCTGGGACTTCTTTTTTTTTTTTTTTTCTTCCCCCGAGACAGGGTTTCTCTGTATAGTTTTGGTGCCTGTCCTGGAACTCGCTCTGTAGACCAGGCTGGCTTCGAACTCACAGAAATCCACCTGGCTCTGCCTCCCGAGTGCTGGGATTAAAGGCGTGCGCCATCACTGTCCGGGATATGTCTGGCACTTCTATTTAACAGCACAGAGATTTTTTTTTTTTTTTAGTTTTTTAGCTAGTCAAAAGTTAATGGGAAACTTAGATTATTCTGTCTTTTGCCAAGAAAACAATGCAGCAAAGACTATCTCTACATATATCCGCATATCTTGGCACACCCCATGCACTCACATAGCTCACGTCTGCATATGTCAGCATATACCACACACCTCCATATATCCCACATCTGCTTATCTCAGCATATATAGCACACACCTCCATATTCCTTATCTACAACTATCTTATCTATCAACTCCAGAAGTAAAAATTATTTTTAAATTAGTTTTTTCTTGACATTGGACCTCACCCTATGTCCCAGGCTGGTTTCCAGGTTGGTATGCATCCAAGACTGACCTCAAACTCTGGATTCCATTTTGAAAGTGTCGGGATTAGTGACATGAGCCACCGCTCTGGTTTATGCAAAGCTGGGGATTGAACCCAGAGCCTTATGTATGCTAGGTAAGCACTCAACCACTGAGCTATGCATCAGACCCCAGCCATGAATTTAAATTTTGATGCCTATTGACATACTGCCCGTTTGTCCTAGTCTATGACTCTAAGTGCCAACATGATGTGAATCATGTCAGTCTCCGACATAGCAGTGTTTGTGTGTTCCTGTATGCACATGCACACGTGTGTGCAGGTATGTAGTGGTGTCCTTCTTCAGGAGCCGCCACCTTGTTTTTGATGAGGGGTCTCTCTGTGGGCCCCGGAACTCTCACTGATTTGGCTAGGCTGGCTGGCCACCACACTCCAGGGATCTGCCTGTCTCCATCTCCCCAGTGTTAGGATAGCAAGCATACACCTCCAAACCCAGATTTTTTTTGCGGGGGAGGGGGTTGAGAAAGGGTTTCTCTGTTTAGTCTTGGCTGTCCTGAAACTCACTTTGTAGACCAGGCTGGCCTCGAACTCACAGAGATCCACCTGCCTCTGCCTCCGTCTCCTTAGTGTGGGATTAAAGGTGTGCACCACCACCGCCTGACAACACTGTAATTTATTTTTTTTATTTATTTTTTTTTATTTTTTGGTTTTTCGAGACAGGGTTTCTCTGTGTAGCTTTGCGCCTTTTCCTGGAACTCACTTGGTAGCCCAGGCTGGCCTCGAACTCACAGAGATCCGCCTGCCTCTGCCTCCCCAGTGCTGGGATTAAAGGCGTGCGCCACCAATGCCCGGCCACTGTAATTTTTAAAACTGGCATTTCTTTTGTATGTTTGGGGGATATTTTTGTGTATAAAATTCTTATTTTATGTACTTACCCTCCCTTCTTTCCTGGAATTGTTGGTGTTTTTATTGGGAAGGGTTGTTTATTCAAGACTTCCCTCAAGAGTGAGTGCCTCTCCCTCCACTCACTAGCTGGCTTACACCAGTGTGACTGGAGCTCACTGACTATGTATTTAGCTGCCACCCTCAGAATGAAAAGGCTCTGCCCAGGATAGCTAGAGGAAGTGCAATCAGCCAAGAATAAGACCCACATATTAAGATAATATCTTGCTTGCATAAAATGAGGCACAACTTCAAAGCATCCACATTCATGATCTCATCTGGTCATTAGCAGGGCACAGTGAGGAGGGTGGGGCTCGTGACATTTTTTTTATTTTACTGTTCTGGCTTTGGGGAAGTGAATGCCACCATTACCCCACCCAACTGAAAGGCCAAGGCTGTAAGGACCCATAACAATGGTAACAGCTGATAATCCGCAGAGCTTGCTGCATGCCAAACACTTTTCTAACATTTTCTGTATATTAAAGCAGTCGCTGCCAGCACACACTGCCAGCAAGTGCAGCAGAGTGCTGTTCATCAAAGGTTTCTAGGCCCTTCCCTGGCGGGGTGAGGAGTCTGACGGGAGGGCTGCCTCTGCCAGCTTAAGTTAGAAGTTCACGCTGCTGCACTAGCTGCTTGGGAAGGCCAGGTGGTGTTCAGTGACTCTTTGTCATGACAACCAGAACACTCTGGAGTGTGGCTGGCCCATTAGAATGAGAACCTGGGCCATCCCATAATGGGTTGGTGTGAACAAAGAGTTAAGTAAGCACTTGTGTGCCAGCCATGGTGATGGTTCACAACTGAAGCATCACGAAACTGTCCTGACTGATACCGAGAGGCACGTGTGTAAGCCTTACTGTGCAGAAGGGTGGGAGGCTCGCCCACGGGCATGGAGGAAGCAGAATGCGGATCCTATTAGTTAGCTTTAGAACATGTATTTAGTCACCGGGAGCCCAAGACCTCTGTAAAGATCCCTCTTACAGATGTTTCCTGGATGGATGGATGAAAGAATGAATGACTGAGGGTAAGGACTCCAGGCTGAGTTCCAACTGGGGATACTCAATAGCTTAAGTAGCAGTCCATCTGTGGTACATACCTAAAATTATTTGTTATTTGTTTTTACCCGGGTAATGGTAGTGCATGCCTGTAATCCCAGCACTTGGGAAGCAGAGGCAGGTTGGATCAGGAGTTCAAGGCTAGCTTTGGCTACAAAGGAAGTTTGAGGTTATCCTGGGCTACATGAGACCCTATCTCAAAAATTAAAAAAATATTATTCTTATTTTTATCCAACCTAGGTCCTAAGACAATCTGCACAAATGCTCTACCATGGTGTTTTCATGTTCTGTTTCCTCAACAGCCCAGCATTGCTCATCTTAGGGCCTTTGCATTTTGGGGTCAAACTTGGAAGTCAAGGTCTAGACAGTGTTAGCTGGGAAGGTCACTGAGAGTCTCTGATGTTGGCGTCCCCATCTGTTCTATGGAGTCCTCAGTGACAATGAGAGGAAGCACAGTGCCTGGTCATCAGACTCACCCGTAATCGTTATTAACACGCATGTCAACAGTTCACAACAGTTCATTGTTTCCTAAGGGTAACCGGTTCACGCATGCGCATTCCACCACCAAGGCTCACCGCCCACGCCTCCTGTCCCACTTGAGGCAGGCAGGTTCCTACCAGCAATTGGGCAAGTTGAGGGTGATGCTGGCCTGAGTGTCTGAGCCGAACTTCATGTAGCCCAGGGTCCCCAGGCAGATATAGAGGAAGATGACAAAGGACATCCCCAGATACAGCACGGCAGGAAACTGCTGTGGGCTCTTCATCTGGCTTTTGAGAGGAAGAACCTGGAAGCAGACAGTTTGGGAAAGACCAGGTCGGGAGGAATGGCCATGGTGTGGGTGTAGGTTCCCTTATAGGCACAGATGTTCTTCTCCTGGTGGATTGAGTCATCAGGGACCCCTCCACAAAGCTACACCCCTCCACAAGGTCACACCCCTCCACAAGGTCACACCCTCCATACAGCCACACTTGCTATATTGCCAAATCACTCCAAATGGCCACGCCCCTCCACATGGCCACATCAGCTTTATGGCCCCACCCCTCCACGTGGCCACACCTCCTCCAGATGCTCACTCCTCCTCCATCTTGTCTCACGCTTTCTATTGCCCCACCACCCTGCTCAGTGTGGGCTTGATTAGTCAATTTTCCATCTTTGTGGTTGTCTTGGGAACTTGAGGTGTGGTCCGGGTTGGGAGGTGCCCTCATGAGTGCAGACTTTCCTGTCCCCAGGAGGGAAGCATGCTGCACTGCCCTCAGCACTAGGGTGACAGGGACTCACAGCTGGCCACCCTGTGGGGTACCTCATCGTTCTTACCATCCCCACGCCTTCAAAGGTGAAGATGGCCGTGCCAAAGAACAACAAGAAAGTCTTCCAGCTTGCAACCAGGGGCAGGCTGCTGTGACGTGGGGTCTCCTGAAAGAGAGGAAGGGTGTTGGCTTTGCCGTGGGGAGGTCATCTGGGGTCATGTCCGATGACAGATAGTGTAAAGGGCACTGTTACTTCCTGTCTTATCTTTTAAAAAGTGTTCTAATCAATTAATTTATTTTGGGACAGAGTCTCCCACAGCCCAGGCTGACCTTGAACTCTATATGTCCCTGAGAACGATTTTGAATTCCTGACCCTCCAGTCTCTGTCTCCATCTCCAGTGCTGGGACTACAGGTGTGCACTACCAGGTGTAGTTTTACGCCGCAGTGTTGAAGATGGAACCGAGGGCCTCCTGCACGCTAGGCGAGCACTCTACCCACTTAGCCACATCTCTGTCTAGTTTATTTACATTGACTGTGGCAAAGCAGCATCAAACTTTCCAGTTAGTCATTTTACCCACTGAATGTACGCACTCCGTGACATTCCCGCCACCACTGTTCATCAGCAGAACTTTCTTTTTTTTTCTTTTTTTCTTTTCTTTCAAGACAGGGTTTCTCCGTGTAGCTTTGTGCCTTTCCTGGAACTCACTTTGTAGCCTAGGCTGGCCTCGAACTCACAGAGATCCACCCGCCTCTGCCTCCTGAGTGCTGGGACTAAAGGCGTGCGCCACCACCGCCCGGCGATTCTTACTTTTAAGAGTCTCTGACTGAACTTAGAGTTCACCATTTTAGCTAGACTGTCTGGCCAGTGAACCCCCACCTGCCTTCACTCTCTCAATTCTGGGGTTACATGTGTGCCCCACTGTGCTAGGCTGTCATGTGGATACTGGAGCATGGGAACTCAGTTCCTCTGCTAGGGCAGCAAGCACCTCACCCACTGAGTCCTCTCCCAATCTCCACACTGTGGTATTTCTTGGTATTTCATTGAAATGATGGGGAGTGTGACATCCTCCTTTATCTCTTGTTATTGAGCCCCCAAACCCCATCTTCTCAAACGACACCTGATCACAGATGGCATTCAGCAGCTAAATTACCTAGCAATTCAACTTTTGGATATGACTACGATGCTGAAGACGAGGGTGTTGATGATAACGATGCCTAACTTTTACAGCTTGTGGGACACAAGTATTTCTAGAAATCACCTAGGCTTAGAGCAGGGGACCGACCACTTTCCCAAAGCATCCGTAACCCTGTCGTGCCTCAGAAGCCTTGGACCCTGACCTCCTTCTTTGTGGCGTCAGACACAGACCTGGATGAGATACTCGAAGATCAGAGCCAGGCTGCCCAGGGTGGTGATGGTGGCCAAGGTGGAGAAGATGGACAGCACCTGTGGGTTCTGGACCAGCACCAGCAGGATGAGGAAGGGCAGGATGGTGAGCATGTAGAAGCGAGCATCCAGGACGGGGGTCAGCACCAAGCTCTTCCTGGGCTGGCAGACATTGGAGGTGAAGTGAGCTTCTTCCACAATCTGCCAAAGGGGCACAGTGAAAGTTGGGGCATCAGTCAGGAATCACCAAGAACCGTTTCAATTAAGATTTTAGTTGAATGGCTGATGACCTACTGCCTCAGCAGAAAAGATATTACTCATGACTTGTGTGAAATTTCAATATAACAAGATGCCTTTGAAAACATTTTTTAAGGGGCTAGAGAGGTGGCTCAGTGGTTAAGAACACCGGTTGCTCTTACAGAGGACCTAAGTTCAGTTCCCAGCACCCACATGGTGGTTCACAGTTCCAAGAAAGCCAACACCTCCTTCTGACTTCCATGGGCTTGTAGTGCACATACATACATTCAGGCAAAACATTCATACACATAAAAATAAAGTAAATAAATCCTTAAAACATTTTTAGATTTATTTAATTTTATTGTATGTGTGTTTTGCCTGCATATATGTAAGTGGATCATGTACATGCCGGGTGTTGGAAGAGGTCAAAAGACGGAGTCAGGTTTCCCAAAACCAGAGTTACAGACGGCTGTGAATCACCATGTGGTGCTGGGAACCAAACCCGGCTCTGGGTCCTCTGAAAGAGCAACAAATGCTCTTAACTGCTGAGCCATCTCTCCAGCTCCATAGGTGAGTGTCCTCTGTGAGTCTGCGCACTTACGCATACGTGTTCTTGGGGGTGGGGCCTGCAGAGGACAACTCAGTATTGTTTCTCAGGTTTGTCCACCTTGGGTTTTTGACACAGGGTCTCTCATTAGCTGTGTACTGGGCACGTTAGGCTAGATTGGTCATCCAGTGAGCGGCAGTCACCTATCTCTGTCTCTTCAGCACTGGAATTACAGCTGCATGCCACCAAACCCATCTTTTTTATATGTGGGTCCTGGGAGATGGTACCCATGCCCTCCTGCTTGCAAAGACAAGAAATTTACTGACTGAGCTATGCTCTCACGACTCCCCCCCCTTTTTGAGATAGGGTCTCATGTATCTGAGGCTGGCCTCAGACTTGCTATGTAGCCGGGATTGACCTTGAACTTTTGATCATTCTGTTTCTACCTTCCAAGTGTGACATTATGGATGTGAGCCACCATGCCCGGTTTTCGGTGTCCTGTGTTTTTATTTGGCAAGCCTAGCCACCTTTAACTGTAGTGCGTGTGATTCTGACAACCGGAAACCCTGGGCATCATAAAACCCAAAGACCCAACGGCCTTTTTGTCTGATAGACAGTCTCTTGGTCCCCTCCCCCCTCACATGACTAGAGAAAAGGTTTCAGTTGCACAAGCACATCCTCTGGGCAGGACTGGGAACTGAGCGGTCGCTCCTCCACCAGCCCCTCTGTCACACAGCTCACTGTTCTTCCTGGATGACTGGGTGTGCTCTTCCGTCCCACAAAGTCATAAAAGAGTGCTCTCACTGACTTGTCTCATGTTAGAGACATGATGAGGGGAAGGTGACAGCCTGTTAGACATCTTGGATGTGGCAACCTGAGATGCCTAAGGTCGACTTCATCTATGCTTTCCAGACTGAAGATGTGGGGCTTTGGCTCTGCTCTGGTCCCAACTGTGGTCTAAAGTGGGGCAGACTGGCTCAGATGTTATGGTCCCACTAACAGCCCTGGCATCGGGAGGTCCACTTTCTTGCTCTCTTCGTTCTCCTCTCTCTCTTTCCTCTCCTCCCACTCTGCCCAGAAGAGCCCTCTTTACCTGTTGTAAATTGTCTGCCATAAACATGAAATACACGCTGCAGAAGCCCAGCTGAGTGATGATCAGCAAGAAGCTCACAATGTACCTCGAAGGAAGAGGATGAGGAAAAGAAGTTATTGTTTAGAATGGGTTTTCATTTTCAAAACAATTATTTCTGATGATTGTATTTTGAGAAATTTCAGGCCCTCAGAAAAAGCTGATAGTATGGTAGAATTAACAGCCATAAACTCTGGCTTTAGGTTTTGTTTTGTTTTGAGATAGGGCCTCATGTAGCCCAGGCTGGCCTCTCATTAGCCAGGTGGCTAAGTATGACCTTCAACTCCTGATTTTCTAGCTTCAACCCAGCAGTGCTGATATCACCACAACCATTCACATCCACACATTCTCATAAATGTCTGAGCAGTTACCTTTGCCCTGGTTACATTCTGGGTATATATATATTCAACACACACACACACACACACACACACACCATACACACACACACACACAGCACACAAAGCAAACACTCACAGCACACAGACAGCACACACACACACACACACACACACACACACACACACACGGCATACACACACACTCTTTTAGAACCATTTCAATGATAATTTCAGAAGTTATGAAACATCTACCTGGAATATCTCAAGCAGATTTCTCTTAATCCTTGACAGACAGAAATTAACTTTAACATCAAATATATAGTCTATATTTTAGATATCTTATCTCATAAGTGTCTTTTTCTTTTTTGAGAGTGGCATTGTCTTATGTAGCCAAGGCTGTAAACTCCCTATGTAGCCCAGGCTGCCTCTGAATTCCTGATTCTCCTCCTTCTACTTCCAAGTGCTGGAATTGCAAGTGTGCCACTATACCTGGCTTAACTTTTATTTACTTATTTTTAATTTCCAAGGCTCTGTGTTATACTTAGCTGTACCTGTTTAGTCTTTTTTTTCCCCCAACATGGAATATTTTGTGTGCATGTGCACCTGCTGGTTTTTTGTTTGGTTGGTTTTTTGTTTTTGTTTTTTGTTTTTGTTTTTTTGAGACAGGGTTTCTCTTCATAGTCCTGGCTGCAGGTCAGAACTCACAGAGATTCACCTGCCTCTGCCTCCTGAGTGCTGGGATTAAAGGCGTGCACAGCTGTTTTACACTAGATTATTTTGGAGAGTCCAGGCTGACCT
>CABHPH010125597.1:0-24462 GCA_902168325.1 Peromyscus nudipes
GAGACTATCATTCTGTCGATCGCAATAGGACCTTGTGCTGAATTGCCATTAGGTAGAGATAAATTGACACAAATCTTAGAAATGAAATGTGCTGGAATTCTGGTGCCCAGTGTTCTGTTTACAACAAGCTGCTAATTGCTCACAAGGCTTTCACTGATGACAGATACAGTCTCTGAATCCTTATGAATTTCCAAACATACTCTGAGCCAATGAGGAAGATTATCGCATGAGATTAACCATTTCCTTGTCTCACTTAGATCTAATTTCATAAAATATTTATAAAGCAAACCTCTTGAACTAATTTAGATTGACAGTTTTGACTAGACCTGTTCAAAACAGCTGCACTTATTTCGGAGTCAGAGAATTACATTTATTCATGTTGTCCATAAACAGATGCCAACACTGGGTGAGAACACATTTAAAAAGTGATGATAACCAAAGTTGTCAAGGATTCAGAGAATAAAGGAACTCTGATTTAGTGCTAGTCGGAATACAAACAGTACAACCACCGTGGGAGATGCTTTTCAAGTTCCTTATAGACCTTCCCAGGGAGGAGCATACCACTCAGCCATCTGGTATGAAATGGTCAGCCTTGAAGACGTATATTATACAAACAACATTACAAAGACTGAGCAGGCAAAAAAAAAAAAAAAAGATTGAGCAGGCTATATTTAGAAATACATATGTCTAATCACATACATATATCCATGCAACAACAGTTTATGAAAAAAGAGGCCATGAATTTGAAAGAGAGCAAAGAAGCTATATTAGAGAGTTTGGAGGGAAGAAAAGGTAATGATGTAATTATAGTGTAATCTCAAAAGGAAACGGAAAAGAAGTAGCAGTTTTACCATATGACCCAGCCATCACACTCCTCTATAATCAGTTAATTAAACTGCGATTACATTCACACAAAACCATACATATATATGTTTATAGAAGCTTTACTCACAATTTCTCAATATGGAGGCAATCAAAATTGTTTCCATAGGTAATTGCAAATACATTTAATATTACTGCACAATAAAAGGAATGAGATATTGGTTCACACAAATGGATGAATCTTCAATGCTAAGTGAAATAATTTCAGCCCAAGAAATACAAACTATATGATTCCATTTATTTAACATTCTGGAAAGTGTTGTAAGAGTAAAACATAGGTAAGAGATTGCCAAGGGTCGTGGCAAAGAAAAAATATTTGACTACACGGAAGATGCCAGGGGGCATTTCAGGTGATGTATCCATTCTGTGTGGTCCTGGGATAGTAAATATTAGACTCTATGAATTTGTCAAGAGCTGCAGAACTTTATATGACAGACAATAAACTTGGAGACATGCTAATTAATTGAGAAATCAAACAAGAGCTTCATGAAATCCCACTATGAAATATAGACCATGAGAAGGGAATCTATTTATACCACACAGTATGAAATACCCTCCCCAGAGAGACAAGAAACAGGACTTCAGTTAAGTATCTTGGGACGAAACAGATTTTTATTTAGAAACTACAAAGTTGTAAAGAAAAAAATGAACTAAATATAAGCCCTGGGTCTCATTAACAAAACTATTTGTTGTAGAAATAGTTGAAATATTGAAAATGATTTATTTTTGAACTGGGGTCAAAGATAAATTATGTGGACTTGAATGAGGGTGGGACATAGGTTCATTGTCTCAGAACTTTATAGATGAGTAGAGTAAATTATGTAGTCCTGGATTAGAGTTAGAGACATTTGCATTAACATATGTTTAGTTTAACATAAATACAGATGGAGAAACCCAGAAATAATTATAGATGTGTGCATATACACGTGTTAGTACACATATGTAAATTACTGAGCTCTGCCCACCATGAGAACTGCGCAGCAATGGCATTCTAGTAGAAATGAGCAGAGCTGGTGTCCAAACCTTAGTTTCTAGATATTATACTCCAAAAAATGTATCTGAACTGTTGGAGAAATTGCTGATCCTAGTCTTAAGAAATAGAAAATAACATGAGCCTGAAGCTTCTTAAAGGGCTGGAAGTTTTTATTTTTATTTTTATTTTTTTTATGCTCATCAAAAGAATATAGGAGTCAAATGGAAAGAAATCCTATTTGTCTCAAATTGGGACAAGTAGACAAAATAGTAATGATTATAGGGCAGCACTTTAATATAAAATAAAAACTTAATAGTTAACTGAATAAATACATTTATATGGAAGAATTGCATAATTCCACATAATTTAAATTGCTACTCCTTCTTCCTGATAGCAAAGGTTATCTTCCCACACATTTGGCTATGGGCTGTCTCAGTGATTGGCTTCCTGAGAACGAAGTCATGAATCAGAGAAGCCAGGCAAATCTATTTTGACCAAGTGATTACAGTTAATATAGGTCATGTGAAGAGTAAACACCTCAGATACAGTGTGACAAGAGAGCTGGTTTATTTCGTAATTCTTCTGAGACACTCCTACCCTTATATAACAGGTAAATTTAAATTGTTGACTATCACACAGAATCCCCGATCAGTACTCAGAAATATCAGTCATCAGAAACAAAGATGAACTACGATAAATTATGTAAGTCAGAGGAGGCTGGGGACACATGCCGACCAAATATAATTTGACATCATACATTCCATCCTAAAATATTACAAAAACATTAATAAAAGTTGTGTGAAAACTACTGAAATGCACATAAGCCTGTATGGAGCTGCCAATGCCTGTTTTTTTTTTTTTTTTTTTTTTTTGACAAATGTACTATGGTTGTAATGATGTTGAAATAGGATATTAAAGGAGTAATTCTGAATTATTTGAACTACCTTTGCAAACTTTCTCTAAATTTAATATTACCCCTCTCCCCAATAAAGCAAACAGACATTGACTATTTACCAAGGGAAATGTATTGAGTATATACTGCCATTTGATATTTAAACTCTGTCCCAAGTTAGATTATTCTGTATTTTTAGGCAAGTATTTATATTTCTGTAATTAGTTATGAAATCAAATAATACAAGTTTCCCATTTATTATGTTTCTTTTTTTTTCCTCCAGAGAATGTTTTATTTCTTGTATTTTCATGAACACTTTAGGATCAACATGTTGATTTCTTCATATGAATTTATGATCATACTTAGGGGAGATGATAATAAGCATATAAAAATATTGAGTCATAAATATATTTTCTTGCTGTTGTTAATTTTAAGACAGGATCTCACTGTGAAGTTCTGACTGTCTTGGAACTCACTTTGTAGACCAGGTCAGCCTTGAACTCACAGAGATTCCTGGCCTCTGACTTCTGAGTGCTGGAATTAAAGGTGTGCACCACCATGTCCCAGCAGTCACCAATATATTAAAGATTGTTTCTCTTCATTTAGGTTTTCTTTAAGTCACTTTTAAATAGTGTTTAAGAGTTTTGTGCATTTGTTAAATTTCTTCCATAGGTGTTTTATGTTTTGTACTTTATTATACCTGGTATATTTTTAGTTAAAATTTGAAATTATTTCTTACTAATATTCAGGAGCATGTTTATCTTATATATTAACCACCTAACCTACATCTTTCTTGAAGTCATGTGTTGATTTAAGTCTTCTTGTAGATATGATTCATTTTTAACCTATGCACTCCTGTCATTCTCAAATACTCAAGACAATATTTGCATTTCATTCTTAATATGTAGACTTTCTAAGTGACCCAGACCATTCCTAGAACACTGTCTATGACCCAAGAAGAAAAGTATTCAACATTTGACTATTCAGTCTGGTGAAGAACTTCAGGGTTGTTAAAGACATTTCTTATCAATGACTAAGTTGCTTTTGATGCTACTTCGAGAATAGTGTCTATTAGGAGTTAAGTGTTGTTAGATGCCCTTTCTATATGTGTTGAGATCATTGTGTAATTTTCTTTTCCCATTCTTTGCTGCTGTGAATTATACTGATTTATTTTTTAAAATATAAATACAGACTTGTCATCATGTGACACACATTCAGTTTAGAAAGCTGTTGGCTATTTTGAATACAAATATTTTCATGTCTCTCTGTTTTGCCTTCCAGAACTCTAAATATACATGCTCAATTAGTTCAATTGATTTTATCCCACAGATATCTGATTTTTATTCTCTTCTCCCACTAAATTGTGTATATTTCCACTTGGATACTTTCTACTGATCAATCTTCAAGATTTTTTCCTGCTTTATCTTATCTATTATTAAGCCCACTATGATAAATTTTCATTTCTGTTGTAAAAATGTGTATATCTTATACCTTTTGATATTTTGAAACATTTCTATCAACCTCTTCTCTTTTATAAAAGTCCTTCTAGAATTTGGTTTATTTAGTTTATTTATATCCTGAGCTCTCTGGTGAGCATTTAAAAGCTGTGATTTCATAGCTTATTGGGTTTATTTAAATTATTAGAGTAAGAATTAGAATCTCTTGTGATTTTCAAATTTCTAACACTAATGAAAGTCTGTATATATTTTGAATATAGGGCTTATCATAATATTATATTTTCTCCTATGAGGCATAGCAAAATATGGAATTTTACTGATTACATAAAAATGGTAAAAAAAAAATGGGGGGACATTTACCAGATAGTATTTTAGATGAATAGCATAACTCATATTTCAAAATTAGTACATATGTATTTTTAATTGAAGGATGTCTTTTAAACAAATAACATATTCTATAGAGATCATATATCTTGGGTAGATGAGATGGCTCAGTGGGGAAAAGTACTTGGCTTGCAAGCTTGACAGCCTCTTTAGTCTACAGAATCCAGTGTGGAGGAAAGTGAACCAACTCCTAAAAATGCTTTCTGACCTTTGTATATGCACCATGATTATATGCAAAGGTACACACACAATAATGATAATGATAATAATAATAAATCAAATTAAATTTTAAAAAGATTACTGCCTTAAAAAGTTCCTAGAGCAACTTTAATGCACAGAGAATCTCCTACATAACAGGAGAATATGCATCTCTAAACATACATGTCATGTATGTGTGCCTGTGAGTCAATGCTGCAAAAGGTACATTGGACAAGCTTCTCATTGTAGCCCTGCATCATTCATTACTCAATCAACAAAATGAGAAAAAGTGGTGCAATAATCCCTGAAATTAATAAGACACTTTCTCTCCATAAAGACGAGGCTTAGGCATGTGTAGTGAAAAGAAATGGGGTTAGAGATTAGATTCGGGTGACTAGATATTTGGATTTATGCCTGAAAAAGAGTAGTGATTGTGCATGCCACCAATAAGTGTTTCTATCTTTCAAATTCTCACTCAAAGTTTACCCACTCTTTGTAAATTTATCTGAGTTTTTTCACTACTTCTTCCCAGCCCTTAGGAAGAATGGCTGCTTTCCTTGTTTCTGACTTCCAGGTTCTCTGTTCACACTCATTAGAATCAGCATCTTGTGTCTGATGCATGTCTAGACCTGTGCTCAGCAGTTTTCTCCCAGGCATACAGAATCTTGTTCCTAAATTGCTATTTTCTAGTCTAATTGAAACAAATTGACTGCTACTCTGTCCATTTTTATTTTAACCATGACTATACATGTCCAGTCTGTTTATTTGTCTACTTGTATGTTCTATTACATTTGGTTTATATAAATGATAAGGCTTGCTAATGCCACAGTAGTTTCATACATTCATTCATTGACTTTCTTCAACATATATCAAAACCTCCAATAATATCCTTATATACTGAAACAGAATCTCTCCTCTTTTTTTTTCTTGGTATCTCTATGCCATATTGAGCTGATTTAGAGTCTCAACATATTGAAACAAGACATACTCCAAGGAGATAACTTTCAATCAGTACATATCACAAAATAATACTATACCAGGAAATATGCATATTAGTGAAATTATTGCAAGTGATATAAACATGGTTGTTCTTCTAATTAAGGTCAAAATCTAGCCAAGAGTGAATATTAATGAAACCAATGCATATGAGGTTATGTGATAACTATAAGGAATAAAAGGTACAGAGTACTGTCTGACCTCATCCAAGTTTGGGAGGGTTGTTTCTGTCTAGTGGATGAGTGTTGTAAGATGAAACTATATATGAAATGTATCAAAATGGTCCAAATTTTAACTAATGACATCAAGTAAAGCAAGTATCACTGACCTCTATTTTTTCCACGCCATTGTTTGTTTTCTCCTATTTTGTCCAAATAAACTTTTAACCATTTCTGAAGGTGGAGATGAAGGCAATAATCCAGAAACCAGAAACTAGGTAAGTAGAATAATTTCTTAAGTAATATTCCATTTGATTGATTTAATAACCTTCCTGGTGAGCAACGTCTTACTCACTGAAAAGGAAGTTTACTCAAAGAATTTGTGATGCTTGGCATTGCCATGTGTGCCCACACATGTGCGTACGTGTGCACACATAGTTGCTGGGAGACGACCAAATTGTTTTCACCTTGTATTGAAATTCCTGGTAGAACCTTTAACAAGCTGTGATGCCTAGATTTATCCTGTTAGCTGGTTCAGTTTCCTCAAAGATCAATAAAGGTACACTTATTTCATAATGTAACTAAGAATTAAGATTGAGATCTATCAACGGATCAAAAGAAACAGTTTACTTGCTGTTTTCTGTATCTTCCATTGATTATAGCTACACATCTCAGATAATTCGAATAAAGCCACTGATAAAAATGAATGAAAAGTAATGGCAGAAAATGGTTCGGGGAGCAAATGGCCCCGAGAGTAGCTTGTTTCTTCCCGTCTGCATGCTCCTGTGGCTTGCATGGTTCTGGGTGAGAAGCAGCTGCACTATTACCCCCTGTGGCTAAGAGCCTCCCCTCGACCCCTCTGCTTGCTTCAGTATTTTCCTTTTGATGGTGGCTTTCTGAGCTTTGAATATGGAAACCCGCAGGTAGCTTTTGCTGGTGTATTGTGGGTCACAGTTTCTTCTGTTTTTGTTCTCTTCTGGACTGAGGATTCATACCTGTCACTATTTTTTTTTAATTTTTTGGCTCCTTCCAGCATTCTAATTATGAATATATTCTCCCTTTTGCAATTGTCTTGTATATCTTGGTTTTCCTGTTCCTTTTTTTTTTAAAAAATCATCATTTTATTCTTTTTGCATTTCAGTTTTGAAGGTTTCTATTGACCTATCTTCAAGTTCACTGGTTTCCCCCTCAGATATGTCAAAATGACTGACACACCCTTTGATGAAAACATTTCCTCATTTCTGTTGCTGTGATTTTTTTTTATTCCCATCATTTTCTTCCGATTCTTCTCACACTCTCCATCCCCTGACTGATATTATCCAACTGCTATTTGTGTTCCCGTTTAAGACTTTAGCATGGTAACTGCAATTATTTTAAATGCCCTGCCTAGAATGTGCTGTCTGCATCAAGTCTGAGCTGACTCTGAGATCACTCTCTTTTGACCAGGATGAGAGTTCAGCCTTTCATTTTGTTTTCTGGTTTGCCTTGTCATACTTTTGTGAAAGCTGGACTTGGATTATTTTCTAGTACATACTGAGAGAAATAAGTTTTCACAGACAGTGTTTTACCAGCCTAGGTAAAGCTTGGCTCTGTTTAATTTGCAGTTTTAATCACAACAGTTATCACAACCTTCAGGGTCTTCTATTGCCCCTATTTTTAACCACCTGTCTTGTCTTTAGGATCTTCTTTGGTCTGATCCTCAGAGGACACTTGGATCTGCTGCTCTTTTTCCCTACGCTGCTGTAATTGTTCTAATCAGTGTGGGTAGAGCATAAGGAGAACACGGGATAGCCTGATGTCACCGTCGGGTGGTCTGTGTCACAGTGATGGAGCCTTTTAAGTTGTTGCCACTCCTATGCCAGCAGTAGGAAGCTGTTTCCTCTGCCCCTGGTTCATATTTTCTTCTCCAATTGCTTCATTTCCAAAACACTCTCTTAAGTCCCTTCTGGTTGTGACATCTTTTGTGTCTTTAGGAGTGTGTAAGTCTGTAGCATGCTAGAGTGGATAGAAATGTAATTATCTGTATATATATTTCTTATATTGGAGCATGTCCTTTGTTATAGAGGAGTCTGAGAGAGTCAGGATGGCCTTCTCTCCTCTCCCAAGGTCACTACAAGATCCCAGATTCACTACAGGATAAACTGGTGCAGCTGACAAAAAGTGAAGAAACTTCATATAGTCAATGGCTCCCAGGAGTTTCTTACCTAGACGTAAGCCAGGATTGAGCTCTAAGAATTGTATCCAAATTATTAGTAAAATATGAGCTTCATATGTATGTACATATACACACACATATATGTATATCATATATGTATATATATATGTGCCACCCACACATATAATATATGTATATACATACATATATATACAGATAGATAGATAAATAAATAGACAGTTATACAGATAGATAGCATAAAGTAGCAGAGAACCATGTAGAAGGAGCAAAATGATTAGTGGGTAGGACGCAAGAGAGAGAAGTAGGTGTATTTGAACATAAGTAAAACAATATGATATGCACATTTAAAGATATTGCTATAATGACTAGTATTTTGAATGCTCATTAAAAAGGAACTTACAATATTCAGAACTATGTGTCACCGATACAAGCACAGATGTATAGCCTAATGGCTTGAAAGCTCAGAAATAAATCCCTGCATCTATGACCAATTGATTTTTGACAAGGTAGCCTAAACAATTCCAAGTGGGAAAAGATGATCTCTTGAACAGATAATGTTGGGAGGAATAGATACTCACATAGAGTAGAGTGAAGTTGGATGCTTAACTCAGATCACATAGAGAAAAAAATTAATTCAAAATGGTTGTTACCTAATATAACAGCACCAAATCATAAATTGTGGAAGTACAAGATTACATCATGATAACTGACAGCAAAAGATCAAAGCATATGTACTTGATAAGATCAAATCACAAATTTTCTACCATAAAGAATTAACAAACAACATCTAGATAATGTATAATTAATGTTTTGCTGTGGACCTTGTCTGATAACTATAATATATTGTAACACATCTTTCTCTGTCTCACTAGCTCTCAAATAATGAAAAGGAGACTTTTTATTAATTATGAAAGTTCAGCCTATAGCTTAGGCTTGTTTCTAAACAGTTCTTATAACTTAAATTAACCCATTTATATTAATATATATTTTGCCATGTGGCTCATGGCTGTTACCTCTCCTCCTGCACATTCTGCTTTCTCTGTGTCTCCTTGCATCTCCACCTTTTTTCTTCCCAGATTCCTCTCAGTCCCCAGAAGTCTCACTTATACCTCCTGCCTAGCTGTTGCCCATTCAGCTCTTTATTTCACCAATCATAGCAACACATCTTCACATAGTGTACAGATAAAAATTCTACAACAATACATCATAAAATATCTTAATGACTCAATAATCAAAAAGAGAAGTAGGCATCTTTTAAGAAATAGAAAATCCCTGTGTGACTTGATAATAAAAATCCAATTTTTCCTTTAAGTATCCAGTAGATTGTAATAGATATTCCTTCAAAGAAGATATACAAATGATATATGAGCACGTGAACAAATTCCCAGCCTGTTAGTCATCAGGGAAGTATGGAAAACAGTGGCGAACTGTCATTTCACATCAGAGCATCCAACAAGAAACAGCAAGTGTTGGCGGGGATCAGTGGTGGTGACGGAAGGGCAGAGACAATGTGTAAAACAGTTTGACATTTTCCTCAAAACATTAGAATGTAATTACTATATGACTCAGTGATTCCACTCTTAGATACATACTCCAAATAAGTTTTAAAAACAGCTATTGAAACAAGTACATAGGCATGCCTATTTTTAGTAGCTACATTTGCTATAATTAGAGGCTCAGAACAGTCCAAATGTCTTACAAAGAATGAATTAACAGATGATGATATATAAAAGCAATGTAAGTACTCATCCATATAAATATATGAAATACTGCGATGTGGATGTGGATGAACCACAAACACATTCTGCTAAATGAAAGAAGCCAGAGACAAAAAGATGGCGTCTTGATTGATTCTATTAATATGAAATAGCCAAAATATTTATATGTGCACAATCCAAATGCAAATTAGTATTCTACAGTGATAAGGGAGAGAGGGCAGCAAGGAGCATATGCTTAATGGGGAAGGAGTTTTCCTTTGGAGAGGTGAAGACATTTTGGAACTAGATCTAAATGGTTTGGGCCTGACATTTTGAATATAATAAATTCTACAGAATAGTACATTTTAAGATGGTCTATTATAGTTTAGGCCTTAACAATTTATTTGTTCTTTAAAAAAAGCATTATAAACCTAAATGTTAAACCTAAAAATATAACACAGTAACAGAAACATCTTCAGGATTTGGGGTTATGAGATAAATTCTTATTTATAGCACAAAAACCATGATCTTCAAAAATACAAAGAAAATGATAGGCTGGATTTAATGAACTATAATTGGATTTATCTGTAAAAGATATTGTTTTTAAAATGGAGAAGCCTACCACAGATTGTAAGAAAATTTCTGTAAATCATATATTTAATCAAAGACCTGAATCCAAGCAATATAAGCCCTCAAAATGCAATAAAAAGAAAAAATCACCCCATTAAAAAAGAAAAAGTTTGACATTTCAACAACAAAACCAACCAACCAACCAACCAACCAACCAACCAACCAACCAACCAAACAAACAAACAAAAAACAAGCATTGTAAATGATCACATGGCAATTGTTATCCACGTTATTAGTTACTGTAGAAATTCAAGTTACTCTTATGTAGCTATTGTGCTGATTGAACTACACACTGACATATTTTGACCAAGACCTGAATAACTGAAAACCATACCCACTATTGCTGAAAATGTAAAACAATAACAGTCATCTAGAACACAGTTCATTGATTTCTTCTTTACCAGATTATAGACAGATTACCACATGCTTCAGCAATTACATTTCTACTGATACAGAAATGCATGCTACACAGAAATATTCAAGGCATCATTCATAACCTCTAAAAACAAAATTTAACACATATTCCTTCAATTATGTCACCTAGAGATGAAAAATAAGTTAGCTGGGCTAGAGAAACTGATCAATAGTTAATATTATAAACTACTGTTTTATTTTTTACTTATATATTTGAGATTATTATATAATTACACTATTTCCCATTTACCTTTTCTCCCTCCAAATTCTCCCATGTACTTTCTTTTGCTCTCTTTCAAATTTGTGGCTTCTTTTTCTTTAGTTCATATTACATATTTTCTTGGTTACTTTCCTATTGCTATCATAATCAAGGTTACCTATAAAAGATAACATTTAACAGTTTCAAAGGATCAGAGTCCAGGATGGTAGAGAAAAGGAACAGCAAAGTGTTCATATCTTTATACACAACCATGAGATGGAGAACACTGTACCAATACCAGGCGAGACATTTGAAAATTTCAACCCAGTGCCATATCTCCTCCAAGAAATCAATACCTCCTAGTCCTTCTCAAGTAATTCTACCAACCAGAGGCCAAGTATTCCAATATATGAGCATATAGTGCCATTCTCATTCAAGTACCACACATATAAATATGTGTGCTTCTGCATGATTGCACACAAACATAATATATTGTGTGAGTGTGTGTGTGTGTGTGTGTGTGTATGTGTGTGTGGTATATCCAAATGGTGGTTATCTGATGTGTAATGCTCTTCGCAAAGGAGTGTGTGTGGGTGTGAATGTTCTGGTGAAAGCCAGAGGTTCATGTTAGGTGTCTCCCTCCATCATTCTCTACATTATATATTGAGGCAGGATTTCTCACTGAATCTGGAACTCACCAATTCAACTACTGTAGCTAACCAGCTTGCCCTGGATGCCCTATTTCTGCCTTTCAGGTGTTGGGATTATAGGCTCTCCATGATGCCCCTGCCCCTTGCTTTTTATAGGGGTACTTGGGGTCTGCATATTTCTGTGAAAAGTGCTTTATCCACTGAATTACCTCCTCAGGCCCTGAGACCAATTTTTGAAATTGTATTTAACTAGCATCCTTAAGGTTGGCATGGATGGATAGGAGAAGAAATGGTGGGTGGGTTTCGTCCTGTGTGAAATTATCAATCAATAAAACAGTTACAGAAAACAATAATATACCAGAAAAAAAAACAAGTAAACAAAGAACTCTACAGTTCTACAGGTCCAGATAACTTTCTCAATAAATTCTATTTTTCTTTAAATTCTGTCAAAATATTAAGAAAGAAATAACATTAATTCTACACAATCTTTTAGGCAACTGTATAGAAAGGAATACTTTCACAACTCAAATTTTGAAGATGCTAGCACTACTTTGATACCCGAGCCAAATAAATGCATAACAAGAAAGCTACAAACCAATAACTTATGAACATAGTGGCATTTTTTATTATTTTATTTTATGTACAGCTGTTTTTCAACATGTAAGTTCCTTCTGAAAAATAATAACAAAAATAAAAATGGTAAAAGGAAAATAGGTATTGATACAAAGAACAACATGGATGAAATATATATGCATTAGTTGAATGAAAAAAGAAATGTACTGCAAATTCTATATACTGTACAGCTCTAATTATATCATTATGATCATGAACAAAAGAACAGAGATAAAGTTGGGAGGAAGGCTTCTCAAAACAAGACCCACCAGTGGTAAGAGTTTATAATGAAAGAATTGCTCTGAATGTTGTTTATGGGAATGGGAATGTACCTAATCTAAGAAAAATTTTGTTATATATAAATTAATATTAAAGTAGTTTTATTGTTTCTTTGGCCTTAATTTTTATGTGTATGGATGGTCTGCATGCATGGATGTCTTTATAATGCATGCATGCAAGTGCTCATGGAGGACAGAGGAGGACTTTGGATCTTGTGGGACTGCAGTTACACACTGTTTTGAGCTGCCTTATGGTTGCTGGAAAGAAAACCTGGGGCGTCTGGAAGAACAGCCAGTGCTCTTAAGTTCAGAGCTATTGCTCTATCCCTAAAATCAATAATTCAAAAATAAAATAATTAAGCAAGAAAGAGCTTATAATCTGATTTAAGTCATAGAATATCTCACAGCTGACATGATGACAGCTCCAAGGCAGGGTTAGGAAGGCCTTTTATTGCAGACACGAGAGAGAGTACAGCCTAAGGCATCTGGAAGAGTCCATAGCAGGAAGATAAAGTATAGACAGCATCCCAGTAGACTGGCTCTGGTCAAGAAAGGAGAGAAAGGTGGGGAGAGCCAGAGAGGAAGACACAGATGATCAAGAGAGAGGGGACCTAAAGAACACCAAAACAGCAGGGTTATAAGGGAAGGAGAAGCTGGAAGAAGGGAAATCCATGAGCTGGAGAAGTTTAAGCAGCAACTGAGGTGAGAAGAGCTGAGAAGAACCAGGATGTTAACATGAGCTCTGAAATGAGTACCTGTGATACTGAGGAAGCCTGGAGGTATGCTAATAGGCAGAACAAACAGCCATTTGTCCCAAGTTTCTTTTGGATCCAACAACAGTGAATCTCAGTTGTCAACTTGACTGAAAGAAGACTCACACAGCATATATATGAGGGTGTTTCATGGGATGTTTAATGAAAGAGGAAAGACTTACCTTTGGCTGGATGCTGGGAAAGAGAAGGAAGTCAACAAAGCGTTAGCATTTGTCTGTCTGCTCCAGACTATGGACGCAGTATGATTAGCTGCCTTTTTCTTGTAAGCCACAGCTGGAGCCACCCTTGTCACCATGTATTATTTTCTCAAATGGTGAGCAAAATAAACCCTTTCTTCCTTAAGTCACCTCTTGGGTATTTGGTCACAGGACAGAAAAGTGAGTAACATGAAGCATACATTTTATGTGTTATTAGCAGCCTGACCATCTTCAGTAGTCAGAGGATTGGCATTCACTTTTTAAAAATTTAATTAATTTCAGGCTCAAAGTGGAAAATGTCTAGCATCTAAACCTTTCTTTTTCTACTTGATGCACACTAATTTGAATCTGGATTTGGTCTTATCTCCGATTGCTTTGGAGCCTTCTAGTGCACTATCGTGGTTTGCATAGGAATTGCACCCCCAACTTAGGCTCAGATGTTTTACCATTAGTCCTAAATTGGTGGTGCTGTTGGGGGGTTGGTGGTCGGGGTTTAGGAGATGTGGTTTTATTGGTGGAAGTATGTCACTGGGGGCTGGTTTTGAGCAATCAAGCCTGGCTCTAGTACTGGTTGGGTCTCTCTGTTTGGTGCTCATGGTTATGATGTGAGCTCTCGACTCTTAGCTTCCTGATACAGCTGCCATTCCTGCTGCTTGCTGCCATGCTGTTCCTGTCATTTTGTGCTGTGGGTCTCTATGACTACAGGCCCAAATAAATTCTTTCTTCTATGAGATGTCATTGCCATCGTATTTTATCACAGTAAAGAAAAGCAGTACAGGCACCAACGTAAGAGATTCCTGAATGGTTTAAGTCTGAAAGCCATCTGTCTTTCACATTGAATAGATAGACAGCATTTTTTAGAGCAATGAAAACTAAAAACAAACAGACAAACAAAACAAACAAACAAACAAACAAAAAATGAGACAAACAGAAAAAACCCACATACCCACACGGCTTCAGTAAAAAACTAAAAATCAGTCTTCCTTTCTTTTCTTTCCTTTCTTTCGCCATGTCTGAAGTCCTTTTCTCTCTCACGTTTTGCTTTAAGTGTCCCAAGGTGTTGACTTGCACTGGTTAAATTGGGCTTCTTCCATGATGGCAGGATTTTCCTGGCAGAATGGTTTACTCAATGCAAGAAGGTAATAGGAGTTTTAATTTGAAATTATGAGAAAGCATTAAGATATGATATTAACATTAAGGTATAATGTTGCACGAATCTTAAAAGGTCTTATTAATAAAAACAAACCCAGAACCAGGTATTGGGTTAAAGCTGGAAGATCAGAGAAGCAGAACAAGCCACAGCTTCCTCACCTTGCCAATTCCTCAGCTGATCCTGTTTCCTCAGATTGGAAGCTTCTGAGTCCTCATCCAAATGTATCTCAGCTGAACTGTTGCTCAAAAGCCTAAAAGCTTATCCAGCTGGTTTTCATGCCTTATATACCTTTCTGCTTTCTGCCATCACTTCCTGGGATTAAAGGTGTAAATCACCATGCCTGGCTGTTCCCAGTGTGGCTTTGAACTCACAGAGATCCGGATAAATTTCTGCCTTAGGAATGCTAGGATTAAATGTGTGAGTGTCACCATTTTCTGGCCTCTATATCTAGAGGCTGTTCTGTTCTCTGACCCCAGATAAGTTTATTAGGGTGCACAATATTTTGCACCCTAATATCACCACAGTGTGATAATATATTAAGACAAAAGCAACTTAAGGAATGAAGGATTGAGCTTGCTCACAGTTGGAGGATACAGTCTATTATGGTGGGGGAGTCATGGCAGGAGCTTCAGGTAGGTGGTCACATTACTTCCCCAGTCAGGAAGCCATGGGGATGAATCTCACATTCAATTTACTGTCTACTCTCTATTAATTTCAGGACCCCAGTCCATGAATGATACTACCCACAGTTAAGATGAATTTTCCTACTTCAAGTAACCTAATCTCTCACAGGCATGTCCAGAAGATAGCCTAAACTAGATCATCTCTCACAGGCATGCCTCAAAGATAACCTAAACTAAATCATCTCTTGCAAGCATGCCCAGAAGATAACTAGATAGTCTTTGACAGGCATAGTCAGAGGCTCTTCTCCAACATGGTTCTAGATCCCATCATGTTGGTAATATTATCCATTATAGCTTCTGATACTGTATGTCACACATTCTTCCCAAAGCTTTTCTCTTTAGTTTTCATACAGCACTTCACAAGTTAGGAAATGATCTTGCCAGCTTATGGGTCAAATAAGAGCTAAATGTTCAAATATTTGTTTAGTTCTTTATTCCCTTGTGTTGGCTCTGGATGACGATTAATTGCAGCCTTGGGCTAATTTGTTGCCTAATATTCTTGTGTATAGCTATAAATGTCTTAACAGATTTAACTAGAAGAAGGCAGGATCTCTCTCTCTCCCTCTGTAAACTCAGAGTTGTGTGAACTATGCAAATAAGCAGCCACATAAGAATGTCATGTTTGTCTTCCTGGCTGCAACTTAGCCTGCAGGGTAACTCCAGCTAATCTAGTAATTAGTGGTAGGAAGCTAAAAATCTGCAAAGCTAATTTACACATAAGAAAACTATGTTTAAAATGACATTAACTCAATAGGTTTCTGTGTGAGGCTTGGTACACAGCTGTTCCAGCCCCTTGGCTATGTCCCCTGCGGTGCTTTGAAATGGGAAAGGGCATTAGGGTCTGGCTGGGAACAAGAGGCACATCAAGGCTGAGGCAGTTGAAATAGAAATTGTTCTCTTTGGTGTAGCTGCAATCCTAATTTGCTACCCCACTGATTAGAGACAGTATTAACAAATGCTAAATAGTAATGACAATAATTCCTCTCAATTATTGAGTACTCACCAAGTCTAGGTCATGGACATAGATACTTACATATGTTATCACATCTCCCCTCCTTCTTCCTTTTCCTTCTCCCTCCTACTTCTCATCCTTCTCCTGTTCTCTCCCCTTCTCCTTTTTTCTTATTTCCCCCTTTCGCATTTCCATTAAGAAAAAAAAAAACATCGTCATTCCTATTTTATGAACAAGAACAACAGTGGTTCAGAGAGCTTAACTATCTCATCTAAAACCACACACAAATATGAGGGTATTGAGCTTAGCTGTTTAATTATAATGTACACTGTCTATTATAATACCAGACTTCTGAAGAGACGTTTTTATTACTCTTATTACAGTCAACCAACTGTAATAAAGTGCATTGTTGTCAGAAATTTCATAGGCATGCAAGTATTAATACCAGAATTTTTAAAAATGGGTTGAACCATCTTCAGCCTTCGGATCAAACATCAAAAATCCTTGCAAGAGTAGACAGTATCTGCTGACTTTTTCTCTCTTCATCCTTTATCTTTGATCTAACCCAGGAGGGCATTTATTCTTAAAATAAAAGGAATCTTACTCAAGTGACTTCTACGTTGGCTCCTCTCCCTTGGCCTGTCAGTCTCATTTGACATTGTAGATTCCTTTCTATTTCTGGACCTTTGAGGCACTGTGTACTCCTGTCCTTTCAGCTCCCTCAGTGTCCCTACTTGACCTATGATCTTTGTGATAAGCTTTATTTTTCAGGTTTTAAGAATTGCAAAGCTGGGGATAGAGAGACAGATCAACAAGTCAAGTGCTTGCCACACAGGTACCGGGACCTGGGTTCAGTCCCCAAGTCTCATATAGAAAAGGTGAACACGGTGGTCACGGCTGTCATTTCAGCACTGGGAAGGTGGAAGTGAGAGAATTCCTGGAGCATGCTGAGCATCTCATTTGCCAGATTTCTTAGTTGAGGTTCAGAGAGAGACCATGTCTCAAAAATTTGGAGAGTGATAATGGGAGACATCTGACCTTCACTACTGGCCTCAATTCTCATGTGTACATAAACACAAAATCACACACACACACACACACACACACACACACACACACACACACACACACAAATTGCAATGCTCTCATGGGCTCAATGTTTGGACATTATGTTTTCTTCCACTTTCATGCTGTACTTTTCAAGACTCATTGACTCAGTTCTCAGTATTTCCCAAATCCACTCCCCACCACACCTGTCTCTGTCATCCTCCCTGTCCTAGCCACTATGCCAGCAGTTCTCAACATGTGGGTCCTCTAAGACCATCGAATAATACAGCAATTCACATTGTAATTCATAACAGCAGCAAAATGGCAGTTATGAAATACAAATGAAAATAGTTTTATGGTTGGAGGGGGGGTCACCACAACATGAGAAACTGTATTAAAGGGTCACAGCATTAGGAAGGTTGAGAACCACTGCACTAGTCTCTCTTTGCTTGACTTTTGCTATAAGCTCTTTATTGGCTTCCTTCTCCTACTCTGTTCCTTTACATTCTATTCTTAATTTATTTTAACTTTATGTGTATAAGTGTTTTGTCAACATATATGTGGTTGTGAGCCACCATATGCATGCTGGAAACGAACCCCAGTCCTGTAGAAGAGCAGCAACTGCTTTTAACCACTGAGTCATCTCCCCAGCCCGAGGTCTACTGTTTCCTGTAACAGACAAGATAGGCTTCTTTATTTTTTTTCATTTTTCTTTATTAAGAAATTTTCTACTCACTCTACATACCACCCACATATCCCACCTCCTCCTTCCCCCCAACCCCCAACCCTCCCTCCCAAGCCACCCCACATCCTACATCCCCCAAAACAAGGTCTCCCATGGGGAGTCAGCAGAGCCCGGTATACTGAGCCTTGGCAGGTCCAAGCACCTTCCCACTGCACTAAGGCGTCACACTGCAGGCACCGGACTCCCAAAAGCCTGCCCATGCACCAGGGAGGGATCCCAATCCCCCTGCCTGGGTGCCCCCAAACAGTTCGAGCCAAACAACCATCTTCTGTATCCAGAGAGCCTAGTCCAGTCCCATGGGGGCTCCACAGCCACTACTCTACAGTTTATGGGTTTCCACTAGTGTGGCTGGTCATCTCTGCACGTCTTCCCATCATTATCTCGAAGTCCCCCACCTGCAGAATCCCTCTTCTCTCTCATTGATTGGGTTCCCAGAGCACAGCCTGGTGCCTGGCCATGGATCTCTGCATCTGCCTCCATCAGTCACTAGCCAAAGGCTGAAGATAAGCTTCTTAAATAACAAATCAAACAGCAATTTTCCTGACTAAGGCCCTACACAGTGCTCACATGGTGCTTGTGCATCCAAGTAAGGATGCAGTTAACAGTGATTTCACATTTGTCACTCTCTCTCACTCTAATCCCATTTTCACTGTTTTCTCTTTGTCTTTTTTCCTCATAATGGAATTTCAGGTTTTTTCTAAACCATGGTTTTGTGCACAGCTGGTTCTCCACTTAGATGTTCACAAAGAGAATGCTTTTATACTATAAATCTGTGACACTTCCTTTGCAGTTGTCCTTAGAACCCAGCCTAAAAGGGATTCCAGCATTTATTCATATTCTTTCACCCTTTACCCTACTAAACTTACTTCATTAGAATAATTTTATACAAAATTGTTTATATTGTCAATGTCTTGAATTGTTGTCCATTTTCTCCACTAACATATGGACTGTGAAGATGGTAACTTTGTTCTTAAACTTTCTATTTTCTTAAAACATAGAAGACAGCAAACATTAAAATTACATTTGAATTGATGACTAAATACAGTTCCATAAAACTAATTGTGTGTGTCCTGTAATAGACTTTCTCAGTCTACAAGTATCCCCCAACATCTCATCCACGCTGAACAATTCTGTCACATTTTTTAATTTACTTTCACACCCTACCTTTTGAAAAAAAGTTTTTTTCTTAGACTGTTAATTTATTTCTTTCCATATATCTGAGCACCCATCACACAGCAAGTAGAAAGGAACAATGGACGGGGCACACATTTTGTGACACAAATATTTATCAAGCCCCTTTGGTAACTTAGATTATAAGAAGGAAGAGAGATGAAGACAAAAGAAAGGCAGTTATACCATGAATTAAACTGACTTGTTGTATGAAAGCCTAGATGTAATTTGTGGAATTTCAGAGCCATCAAATGTGCTTTTGTAGGAAATAAGCAACATCATATGATCATCAGTTGAAAAATAATGTGATTGCCATCCGGTGGGGACTACTTTGATGAAGAACAAACTTCAGGCAAACATCTGTTTTGGACACTGTAACTACAAGGAAAGAAGGGTTTGGCCTGAAATACAACACTAGCAAAATGTGGTTAACTTGGTTGTCTTGAAGGTTAGTTATACAAGACAGTGAGTAACTGGGAGCTGGGAGAGCTCTGAACAATAAATAGTTTTAAAGAACTCTGGGTTTCTATGCTAGAAATTTGATCACTATTAATATGGACAGAAGTATAGGATAAATTATGGAAGGGACATTTCAGCTATAGAATTATAGACTGACATAGTCTATACACAAAGGGATATTTGTCCTATGGACATTAAATATACTAGATAGAATAATAGTTGCTCAAGACATATATGTACTCAATCCCAGAACTCATGACTACATTTCTGGCGAAAGGGACTTTGCAGATATGAATTGAGATAAAGACTTGGAATTGAGGAGATGGTCTTGGATTACCCAGATGTAGTCTTGGTATAATCACAAGCCTTTAAATGCATGGAATTTTTTAAAGGATGCAGATGTGGCATTGTCGCTTTTGAATATGGAGGAAAAAAATAATCATGTCAAAGAGTGTGGGAAGTCTCTAAGCTGAAAGAAGCAAGCATTTTCTCCTAGAGGCCACAAAGAGGAGTGCAGTTCTGAGGACACCTTGATTTGATCCTAGTGAGATACTACAGGAGCTGCTCCAGGAACCCTGAGCAGAGCACAGGTGGGTCTCCAGAATGACTGAAGCACAGAATGGAAGTCACATGTCCGGGTGCTCCTCTCTGCATGCCTGTTTCACTCCCTCCCTCTGAAGACTGCCTTCGCTGCTGGTCTTGTTTTTATGTCTGAACAATGGCTGCTTACATTTGTTGATTCTTTCAGCTAATACATATTTACACAAAGAGAGATGGCTTTTCATTCTTAACTTTATTTCCAAAACTTCTGTCTGAAAGCTCTAATCGTTCTTGCTTACAATAGTCATTTAGGTCCCAGAAAATAGACTTTCAGAGTTAACTTAAGTGGATGGCATCAAATACCCATGTGGGCAGAATGAAACTCAAGAAGATCATCTTCACAAAAAGAGTAAAGTAAGGGGAACCAAAGCAGGCAAAAGGACAGATTTCATTATCAGCATTGTTTCTTTTTGTGAAGGTGCAAGGCCTGGCATCCACAGCAGTCACTGTGTCTACTATGTGTAAAGCTCTGAGATAGTGACTAAGCCCCATCCATGAGGGTCCACAGCAAGATCCAGGTTTGCTCTACTCATATTTCTAAGAGCAAAAGTTGTGAGCTAAACAAAACTATAGTTACAAGTGTACAAATGGCCATGAATAAGCTTAGGCTTACAGATACATCAGTGTGATATAGGTGAGTGAATGAGAGACATGAAATCTTTGTAAGGTAATCTATGATTAACAGTATACTGAAGCCAAGTCTCAAGGCAAAAAGAAAGGTTGATGAAACAAGAGTGTAGACTCCACTCAGAGAAAAATCACATTTGCAGTAGTATACAGGCAAAAGGAGTTTGCATTTTATAGGAATCAAATGATACAGTGAAGCCAGCTTTGAAGCAATGATGAAATAGTAATGTGAGAAGAAACTAGGCAGGTAAAGATCAAAACATGCCATTATTAGGGTGCAATGTGCCACACTGAAGCTTACAACTTTGTAATTAGGCAAAGTTTCAAGTAGATATTGCCCTAATCTTTCCATTTGATTTCAGAGCCTCACATGGACCTTAGCAGACTTGTTTGGAGATTCTAGGAGGGAAGTACAGCTACTCGTAACTGTGACCCGAGAATGATCAGCCCCTATCTTGGAAAGTTTTCCTCTTCACCCAAGCATGCAGCTTCAGGAAGGATATACACGGGACATTGAGGGAGGAAGGAACAACATGCATAGCCAGCTAGATTAGCCAAATCAGTCCAGGTGAGCTATGGGGTGACAGGTGTCACTGCCACAGCTTCTGCATGTCAACAAGAGCCTTTCATGTAACCTTATGAGTCAGCTCAACTGACACCCAGAAATCAGCATTTTTGTTCTATCTCCTCGTGATTCTTGCATACTTCAACTAGTAATAACTCTTTTCAAAGACAAACTGAAACTGAACAGTTTGTGATAAGATTGTTTTTAGAGAACTCAAGGTATGCTGCTTGCCTATCTTGAGAACCAACACAGGAACAATGGTAAATTATGTTTTTCCAAAATTTGAAAGACCAAAAGTTAATAAACTTATTAAACTGTCAGACATCACTGGTGTTCACATCAGCATATTCTATGTTTCAATTAACCTTCTGACCACCATTTCTATATCACAATAAAGAATGCTTGTAAGGGAACAGATTAAATAGGGGGTGTTCCCAGCTTTAGCCCTCAGGGAACACTTAATGCTTTGTTTATACTTATTTTAAAATATGAGAAAGACATTTCTACTGGGAAGAATGTTGGAAGTGTGGGTTTACCTGTCAAATGGCTACTGATTGTCAGCTTATCTTCCTGTAACTTTACAACTGTTAACTTGATGAGAATTTATAACCATTGACTTTTTATTCACCAAATCCAGTTATATTGGCACTCAACTGGAAACAGAGGCATATATAACATTGATATACCATATAGCATTTATGTTTTTAGATAGTAAAATAAATAAACATTACTTTGAGAAGCATAAAGTAACTTTATAATGTTTGTGAAGAGAAGAAATAGTCATTAGAGAAACACTGGAAAACTGAGAATCTCTGAGTGTTTTCTGCAGCGCACTCCTTCTTGTGAGGAAGATTCACAGGTGTCTTTCTCAGCACTCCATCACACCCTTGACAAGGGGATGGTTGCTCAAAGCTGACTTACGTTTGTCTGGGTGCAGACATAGGAACAGAGTCATAGTGCAGAGAACGCCTTAGCAATCTGCAAAGCAAGGAGACAGGCTGGAAGATAGAAACATTCCCAGATAGTCATCAGGCACTTCTATTTCATGTTCCTTTAAGGGGAATTCTTGATTATTCCCTAAAATATTTTTAAAATACAACACTGAACCAAATCTTCTAAATGTACATGAAAAATTAGATCAAGAGTGATTACAAATTAGCAATGAGATTTAAAAATGCACATGTTTTCTTCCTGGGACACCATTATTTTCTTAACTTCTATACTTCTACACAATGAATTAAAAGATACTTCTTCAGTATTTAATTAAAAACACTAGACACTCAGAAAGAAGAAAAATGTGAAATACTCTTAAAATATAAATTAACAGAAACAGACACAGACATAGTTCAGATAATAGAACTTACATAGAAATACAAATTTAGAAACAGTTCTAACACGTATTTTAAGTAAAAGGAACACTGAGGTTTTCAACAATAACAATAACAACAACCTTTTGGTAAAGACATAAGTTATTATGACATCAAGCCTCACCCCTCCTAACAAGCATTCATAGCTCTGGATAATACTTTGCACTGGAAGAGAAAAATCATTTTTCATTTCCCCCATCTACAAACCTTGTGACCTACAACAGAGACCTGCCTACAATATGTAGTGATACAATAGTGCCATAAACGTTATGGGAGTAACCTACCACTTCCTGATTGGATTTAAGGCCCACGCCATAAGATGGAACCCATTTATGATACTGCCCAAATTAAGAACTGAGAACCTGAGACTAGATATGTCATGGGCCTAGGGGAAAATTACTACTAGTATTCCGTTACAGTAACATACAAATGAAAGGACTCATACTGACATATTGCTGTACCCATAGATCACAGCATTACTCAGCCTTCCTCAGAGAAGCTTATTCTTGCAGTAGATGGGAATGAACACAGAGACCCATAAACAGACAACGTGCAGAAAGTGAGAGACTTTGGAGCACTCAGTCCTAAATGGGATGTTGTCATCAAATCCTCCACTCAACGCTCAGGGATCTACGTGGAAGAGGAGGTGGGAAGATTAAGAGTGAGAGGTGTTTCTTGGATGACACCAAGGAAATAGTGCTTTCCATACACAACAAGACTGATTCATGTATGAACTCACAGTGACTGTGTCAGCATGCACAAAAGTTGCACAGGTTCAAAGCAGACAATATTCCAGCACCGAGAAGAGCAAGTAGACACAAAGTCCCACCCTAACCAAGAATCTATTTTCAATTAATATCTGGTGGGAAAGGCAAACTCAGTTTTCTTCAATACAGTGCCACTGGCCATATCAACCAGACTCCATTATATGGCTCATGTGCAGTTGGTTAGCACAAAATGGACTCTATGATTTGTGTGTGTGTGTGTGTGTGTGTGTGTGTGTGTGTGTGTGTGCGCACGCACGCGTGCGCCTTTTGTTTCATTCTGTTTTGTAATTATTTGCCTTATTGAATTTCTGTTTAAATTTTTAAAAAGTTTTTCCTTTTTTTTGATAGAGTGAGAATTTGAAGTTAGGAGAATAAGGAGGTAATGATTATATGAGAAGAGCTGAAGGAGGCAAAATAATACAGACAAAATATATTGCATAAAATTTTTGTTTTTGGTTTTATGAGACAGGGTTTCTCTGTGTAGTTTTGGAGCCTGTCCTGGATCTTGCTCTGTAGACCAGGCTGGCCTTGAACTCACAGAGGTCAGCCTGGCTCTGCCTCCAGAGTGCTGGGATTAAAGGCGTGCTCCACCAACGCCTGGCACATAAGAAATTTTTAATAAAATATTTAAAAACATGTTATTCAACATGCTAACATATTGAAAAAATGAAAGAAAATTCTACATTCACCAGAAATAACAACATATACCTAAGGAGATATATATATATATATATATATATATATATATATATATATATATA
>CABHPH010125597.1:32316-47461 GCA_902168325.1 Peromyscus nudipes
TTCCTTCCTTCCTTCCTTTCTCTCTCTCTCTCTCTCTCTCTCTCTTCCTTCCTTCCTTCCTTTCTTTCTTTAAATCTTTGGACTTTCAACTGGTCATGAATGTCTAGCAGAATTATTTAACCCTTAAGGATTCACCCGAGGAATATAGTTGATCAATAGTTTAAAAAGTGACTCATAGTTACTAAAGAAAAAACCTATTTTTAGCATTTTCCCATCATCCTTTGTATCAAACCAGTTAACAGTTAATTTTGTTGCTGATCCCAGTATTGATTCTCTTCTCAAAACATTTCCTTCTTTGGTCCTTATCTCATATTTGAATCTTCCTGCAAGGAGTCTCTCGCTTTGCATATTTGCAATCCCTGAAGAAAACTGTCACTGGGGCAGGGTGTACTACAATAGGTAGAACTGGTGCAAGGGAGTTTGTTGGCAAGACCAAAAAACCAATCAGGGAGGATTTAGTTTAGGTACTAGAGAGTGACATTCTGCCAGTATTTCTAGTGTGCTCTGAAATGGAAATGTTAAGTGAAATCTTTAAATATGTTCAGCTCAGTGGGCTTCAAAAATCTTTTACATCAAAGGTATTCATGAAGATTTGGAATTTTGAACATTTTTGTTCAAAGCTCCAGTCCTATGAAATCCATGTGCAGATTCAAGGAAAAAGTATCTCTTTGAGGAAATTTGAGGTGAGATCTGAAGTTTTATAGAGATATTCTCATGATGCTATATAAATTATTAACTATGTATACTTTTACAATATAGGTGTATTGTTTGCTGCCTTCTGATTCTCTATGAAACTGGGAATACAGCAGCAAGGTTCAGTCTGCACATATATGAGGCCCCAGTAACTGTTATTCGCTAATTGTGAATAAGTTACAACCAGGTGTTGTGAAGGATATAAATTTAGCTGGTTTAATAATCTGACTGAGGCTAACTCACAGGTTGTATAGCAAATCTTTCAAGAATTGAAATATTCCCTCCTGGAGGGAGGAGGGTGGCTCATGATAGTCAGGAAGTAAACAAAACTCACAAATCTGGGAAAACTCAAACTTAACAATTTCATAATACCCTTCCCCAAAGTTTGGAAGCAGAAGAGAGCTCTGGGGTTGCAGACTCCAAGAAGTGTCACCTGTGCTGGGGTGTCTTTTGGGGTGTTGCAACTTCCCATGAGTCTTCTTGCTCCTTTATTTCGGACCTCCCTTACACATACTCTTGTAAGTAATGTCAACAAACTACTTTGTCATGATGGACTTTGGTAGAATCAAATCATTACTATGTTTCATCAATGGTCTCTTATCTGGGGTTAGTAGTTGTCTGCTCATAGATCACCAGGAAAAGTGGCGCACAACACGGCAATACTAATTTCCCTGTGTGTCAGCTTTTATCAAGACGAAAGGCTGTGATGCAGTTACATCACAGCTCGTCTATCTGCGTCATCAGGAACATCATGGTAGAGGGAGCTGAAAGATTCTAAGAACCAGCATACCAGGAAGTCAGAACCAGCAGACTAGGAAGTCAGAACTGGCATACCAGGAAGTCTCCAGTGAATTTCTCCTAGAAATGGCTAAATAAATAAGACCTAAACAGTCAATACCAATGGACACACTAGTGTGGAAGGAAGAAAATTTTTGTGGGATATCACCCCTAGATGAAGAACTATAGGCAGCTAATAGCTGCTGGTGCAGGAGAATTAGACACTCTCAGGGATAAACCCCATTATTTATTGGCTGTCTAATCCAGAGTGTTCATCCTTGAAACCATATACCTACCACCAACAAAAATAGACTCAACGGGTTTTATATATAATCTACACGCAAATATACACATATGTATGTAAAATATTAAAGAAAATAGGATATCAAATTGAGGGAAGCGTGGGAAGGGTTAGAGGGGGGTAGCTGGGAGGGCCTGGAGGGAGGGAAGAGAGGGAGGAAAGTGATACAATTTAATTCCAATTAAAAATGTGTTTAAAGAAATAAAATATAAGAGGGATTCTGAAATAAACATTTTAAGCACACACACACCCATAAACACAGCTAATTATTTTGCTATGGTATTATCTTTTTCTAAAGATTTTAAACTTTCCATAATCAAATTTACACTATGCTATAGGTAAAAGCATTGATAGATCATCATAAATCTACTGAGAACATAGTGTGTGACTCTGATTCCAAATTCAATCAACTTCTAATTCTGCTGATTCTGCCCACACGTCTTCTGTGTACTTTTCCACTTAGCTTCAGTGGGCTTTACATATTCCACAGTAGAAAACATGTATCCAATACTTTATAGTTTACATTTTTATTCAATTTTTAACATATTTTATATTCAAATTATTTTATACTAAAATTACAGATGAAATGATATTTAAAATATATGTTCCTTATCTCTTTACAGTGTACTTATGTTACTTCTCCTACAATAGTATTGTAATTACATTGCATCTTTTTTCAAAATCCTCAGATATTTAGGTAGTAAATTTTGAACTCTTATTCTGATATTAAAAGTCACCTTACTCAGACCCTAACTTCAGGAATCTCTCTAGCTATGTTGTTTGATAGCTTGAATGATGAGATCAGATTCCAATCCTGGCTAGACAATTTATGAGCAATATGGTTTAGCATCTTATGTAAGGTGGGGAAAATAATATTAATTACTTTGTTAGCTTATAATTAATATTGAGATGAATTTAAAGCTCTTAGCACTGTCTAAATTATTAGTATATATCTGACAAGTAGTAAATTTTCACTATTAATTTACATTCATTGTGTATAGAGTGATATATATTTTCATAATGGGAAAATCTAAGCCATATCATGCCCTAAGAGTATTATCTTCTTTGAATATGAGAAGAACAGTGTCAAAATGGCAAGCATCTAATGGCCATGGAAACAGAGTAGTTGACAATATCCCATCCCTGAGTTTTATGCTAAAGTTACACTCAGTTGATGAACAAAACTAAATTCCTGAAGGAGAACGATTTTGATTTTCTTTTATTTATTTATTTATTTATTTATTTATTTTTCTTTCATTTTCTTTATTAAGAAATTTGCTACTCACTCCACATACTATCCACAGATCCCCCTCCTCCCTCCTCCCACCCCCCAGTCCTCTTTCCCAAGCCACCCCGCAACCCCACATCCTCCAAATCGAGGTCTCCCATGGGGAGTCAGCAGAGCCCAGCTCACTGAGCCTAGGCAGGTCCAAGCCCATTCCCACTGCACCAAGGCTATGCAAGGTGTCACACCACAAGACTGATGCTCTGAGAGCTTGTATAGACTATGGCCTACGATAAATAAGACATGTTTCCTTTTGCACAAATTTCTGTGTTTGAAATCATGGGTATTCCTCTGTTTTGGATGCATATTGTTGACATCTGAACTATAGGGCAACCTAGGGAATCTTCTAATCTAACATGATCCCCCAACATTACAAACATCTATTCAGATTTTACTAAAGTCATTTTAGTGTGCCATTAACTTTTAATTGATTGCCTATTGTATACTTGCTTAGACTTTTTTTCACATATATTTTGCCAAATTTGAAGATTTTCCAGCTATTACTTTTATGACTGATATTTATTGCTGTCATCTTTCTCTTCTCTCCCTGAGACACCAATGAAACACTTGTTATATATTATAATATAGTGTTCCTTGGAGCTATTTATTTATTCTATGATTGAACCCAAGGCCTTCAGCACTCCAAGCAATTGCTCTACTACAGCATGTGCCCCATTCCCCTCTCTGTTATTTTGACTCTTGATTTTATATTGTTATCTCTTGAAATTTCCCCATTATTTCACTTGTGATCTACATTCTGCAGTGGTTTATTTTGATCATTTTTAATTTTCATTTCATTTTTCATATGTCTGTACCTTTCCTGAGATGACATTCATTACTTTCAAACATGTTTGTAATTCTCACAGACCATTTTTTCTTGGCCACTATAAATCCTTGTCAGGTACTCTAACATCTCTGTTGCCCAGAGATTGGTATATGTGTGTCACTTTTTATAACTCAAGTCGAACTTGGTTCAGCTTGAATATGTTAAGTGTTATGTGATGAGATTGTGTCTGACTTAAAGCCTCCTCTGACTGTTCATCATTGTGGACAAGAACACATTGAGTTCTCATCAGATGAGGTTGGAAGACCAGTGTTCCTGATCAGCCTGTGTGGCACCTGAAAGGGTTCTGCCTCGTTAATGCCAGTGAAGGGGAAGTCTAGACACCTTCCTAGGCTTCTGTTTTCAAACCACTGTCACTGGGAGGGTAACTGTGGATTATACCAACCCTATATGCTTTGCAATGGTGGTCTTGTTGTATGCCAAGGCCATTTTACACACACACACACACACACACACACATACACACACACATACACACACACACACACACTACCATTACCATACCCCAAACAACAAGAATAATAACTCAAACAAAGACTCCTAGAGAAAACACCGAACCTACATGAGGACAACAGAAAAGAGGTGTGAGCAGGGAGAAGATTAGCAGCCAGTATTATCTTATTTTATAAGAAATAGGAGATGGAGAGAAGTCTCAGCAGGTAAGAGGATGCACTGCCCTTCCAAAGGACTTGGGCTACACTCCCAACACTCTAATCAGGAAACTGACAACCACTTATAATTCCAGCTCCAGAGAATTCAAAACCTTCTGGCCCTTATGGGAACCTGTATACACACACACACACACACACACAGACTCACACATACACACATGCGCACACGCACGCACATGCACACAGGCATGCACACATACACACACAAATAAAACAAATGTTACAGAAAAGAAATAAGATTCACATGAAAGGAAGACACATGACAAACAGACACAATTGACAGTATCTGAGATATTTTTGATCATCAAAATGAATAACGACAGCAATTAACTAAAACATTTTAATTACATGAATTCTTGCTGAAACATGAAGAGAGAAATAGAGTAGAGAGAGAGAGAGATGGGGTAGAGGGAGAAGGGAAAAAAGAAAGTTAGAGCTCTTATAATAAAATCATAACATATATGAAATAAAAACTCATAAATGATAATGAGAAAGTTTAGGGTAATAAGGAGCACAAGACTTAGTAATTTCAAAATTTCTTACATTATTTTTATTACAAAGAGGGAACAATAAACAACCTAGTATATAACACCTTTATTAAATAATAACAGTAGGAAATCACCAGTGCCAAGAGACAAGGGCATCATGGTCTTTGATAAGTGATAGATGATTGATGTTCCCAGATAACTCCATAGCTCTAACCTAATTATGAGGAATAATTACACACATCACCCAAACTGAAGGGTTTTCTGCCAAATAACTACCATATAGATTTAAAACTATTATTTCTTTTTTATATTATAATAACACTTACATCATTTACCCCTCCCTTGCCTGCCTCCCTCCAAACTTTCCCATATACCTCTCTTTGCTCTTTTTCAAATTTATAGTCTATTTTTCATTAATTATTGTTGCACATATATATTTATGAGAGTTAAGAAAGAGACAAAAAGAAGCTGAAGAACTAGTTATTATCACATGTGATGATATATTGTGTCCCCCAATGTATTGTGCATCCTAATAAAGTTTATCTGAGGATCAGAGGAAAAAGCCAGCCACTATATTAAACATAGAAGTCAGACAATGTAAGCACACACCTTTAATCCTATCACTTGGGAGGCAAAGATCCGTCTGGATCTCTGTGAGTTCAAGGCCACACTGGGGAACAGAGCCAGGCATGGTGACACAGGCCTTTAATCCCAGAACTAAACACAGAGGTCTGGAGGTCTGTACAGACAGACAGGAAGTGATGTAGCTGGGTGGAGAGAGGAAGTGAGATGCAGAACAGAAAGGTATATAGGCATGGGTATACAGGAAGTAGGCCTCTTTGGCTGAGGATTTCCAAGTGGTAAGAACGTGGCTGGCTTCTTTCTAATTTTCTGATCTCTCAGTTTTTACTCTAATATCTGGCTCCGGGTTTTAATAAGACAGTTTAGCAATTTGTCTTACAGTCACAGAATCTGAAAACTCACTGAAAGCATATGTGATGTACTGTCTATCCTAGAGTGCTTCTGTACTGGGGAAAATGGCAACAATGACCATCAGCAGGAAGAATTAATGAAGCACGGGATATGTGTGATGGTTTGTCCAGGAACTGGAAACAATAGAGCAGGGGCTGAGTGCACCGCAAGTCTATTTTTTCAGATGTGTTTTAAAGGATTTTAAAAAATAAACAAACAAAAATGAATAAAATGTTACAGAGACCTAATAATCCCATCAAAGCCTAAAATACTTATTATCTGGCCCATTTTTATTGAATTCTGGATTAAGCCACTAGTAAAAGTCAAGATGTCTTTTGTTTGAGCTCTTAGATCCACAAAGACAGATGGATCTTTTGCTTTTTCTTGTTCATGAGCCAGCTACCCCCCTTTGTTCTTTAACCCTGTGAGATGGGGCTCCCACACCTGCACACTGAGGTTTGGCCCCATACTGATAGGCCCACAACAGCATGCTTCTGCATTCTTCTGCTTGTTTTCAGGTGAAGGTCATGAGACTTCAGCTGGGAAATTCCCCTTTATCTTTCTTTTTCTCCCCTCCCAGAATTAATGAAGAGAACTGACAAAGAACCAGTGGTTTTATGTTCTATAGATGGGGTTAGCTGTTAATTACCACTGTGTTCTTGAGTTTACCTGCTAGCACAGACACTGTTTAAGTTTGTGGGGTCTTTTCTAGAACTTACCAGTGACTCAGATCATGCCTGGCATGGCTGCATGTGTAGACATTTTCCATTTGATCTGCTGCATACGTTCCTGCAAATACCATTATGCACTCCTCTCTTCTCAGAAGAAATATCGATGAAATGTGTCCAATGTAATTAAAAATGGATTCAAAATGAAAATGCCAATTCAATGAACATAACTAATAACACTGAGAGTTCATATAATTACTTTTTAAATGGTCTAAAGATCTGATAAGAAAAAAGGCTCCACCATCATATCGTACTATTTCATAAATTTACATTTATAGAAAATTCATAAAGCAATCGTACGGGGAGGAGAGAGTGGAGGGAGAGCAAAGAAAGCACCAAAGTGGTCTAGAGATATGAACTTCTGTCTTTTAGATTTAGTCTCAGTGTGTGTTAGCTTTCTGCTGTAAATATATATGTGAGATAATTAACTTGAAGGGAAAAGGTTCATTTTGGTTCACAGGTTTATAGCTTTTAGCTCATGAACCATTGACACTAGAGCATTGAGCCTGGGCTGTATGAACATCATTGTCAGGAAGATGCATTCATCTTACGCCTGCGTTAGGAAAGAGAGGGACAGGCTAAGACCCCAGCGTCCCCTTCAAGGGCCTGTTGCCAGAGACGAAAGGCCTCTCATAAGGCCATACATCTTATGTCCTATCATTTTCCAGTTGTGCCACTCTGAAGGAGAAGCCTTTGATACATGCTTTGAGGGGAACATTACAGGTTCACACACACTGTAACAGACGGTAATAAATTATCAGTTCTCCTTTCCACACATTTCAGCAAGGATATACAGTATGTGTTATACACTGCACTATGGCAGGGACCACAGATAAGGTTTCATAATACAGCACAGCCTCTATCATTAAGTAATCACAGGTAGTGAGGAAGAGTAATCTCATACAATCTCATACAATGGCCTCTAAGTGAAATGAAAGTTGCCCATATAGAAAACTAACAAGAAATGCTGCTGAGGATGGCGATTCCTATTTCCTGCTGAAGAGATTGGAAATCATTGTAGCTACTACGGATGTGAATATAGAGGTACTTAAGAATTAAAAGTAGAATCTCGATGCCCTTTGCTCATAGTATCCTGCTTCTCTCTCTTCGACTGGACTCCTGAAGCTCAGCCTGGTGTTTGGCTGTGGATCTCTGCATCTGCCTACACCAGTTACTGGAGAAAGGCTCTATGATGACAGTTAGGGCATTCACTGATCTGATTACTAGGGTAAGCCAGTTCAGACACCCTCTCCACTACTGCTGGTAGTCTAAGCTGGGGTCATCCTTGTGGATTACTGGGACTCTCCCTAGAACCCAGTTTCTCCCTATCCCCATGATGTCTCCCTCTATCATGGTATCTCTTTCATTGCTCTCCCACTCCGTCCATGTTCTAGCTCGACCATCCTGTTCCCTCATGTTCTCATCTCCCACCCCCTACTCTCCATTGCCCACCCCTCATCCACAGTTTACTCATGGAGATCTCATCTATTTCCTCTTCCCAGGGTGATCCATGTGTCCCTTGCTGTGGCATGTTCTGTATGTTAAATGTGTTGCTCTGATTGGTTAATAAATAAAACGCTGATTGGCCAGTAGCCAGGCAGGAAGTATAGGCGGGACAAGGAGAGAAGAGAATTCTAGGAACAGGAAGGCTGAGGCAGAGAGACACTGCCAGCCGCCACCATGAAAAGTGAGATGTAAGGTACTGGTAAGCCATGAGCCACATGGCAACTTATAGACTAATAGAAATGGGTTAATTTAAGATATAAGAACAGTTAGCAAGAAACCTGCCACGGCTATACAGTTTATAAGTCTCTGTGTGTTTGCTTGGGTCTGAGGGCTGCAGGAGCTGGGCAGGACAGGATAACTTCAGCTACAGTCCCTGTTTGGGTCCTCCTTGTTAGCTAGCTTCTCTAGAGCTGTAGGTTGTAGCCTGGTTATCCTTTGCTTTACATCTAGTATCCAGTTATGAGTGAGTATATACCATGTTTGCCCTTCTGACTCTGGGTTACCTTACTCAGGATGATATTTTCTAGTTCCACCCATTTGCCTGCAGATTTCATGATGTCATTGTTTTTCACTGCTGAGTAGTACTCCATTGTGTATATGTACCATATTTTCTCAAGATCATGATGGGAAAACCTATAGAGACAACCAAACCAAACTAGTGGGAACTCATGAAATTTAGATCAACAGCTGTGGAGCCTACATGGGACTGGACTAGGCCCTCTGCATAAGCAAGACAGTTGTGTAGCATGATCTGCTTAAGGGACTCCCTGGCACTAGGATCAGAATTCATCCCAGGCCTTTTGGAGCCCACTTCTATGATAGGACACCTCGCACAGCCTTGAGGCAGGGGGAGGGGCTTGGACCTGCCTCTACTAAATGTACCTCCCCATAGGAGGCCTTACCTTCTTGTAGGAGGGTATGGGTGGTGGGTTGGGAGGGGGAAGCTGGAGGGGCAGGAGGAGGGAAGAAGGGGATGTTTGGTATGTAAAATGAATAAAAAAAATTTCTTAATTAATTAAATAAATAAATAAATAAATAAATAAATAGAATCTCCATGTGATTTAGCCACATGACTTCTGGATATATACCTGAAAGAGTCACAGAAGTACCTGGAAGCCCAGGTTCACTGCAGTATTGTTCACAGTGGTCAATTTATAGGAATAACCTATGTGCTGATTAAAGAACACATAAAATGTTGGTACATATACTCAATTCAGTTTTAGTCAGCTGTGACAAAGAAAATTGAAAGTCCTGGATATCATTCTGTTAAGTGAAATGTCAGTCCACAAAGATAAGCATGTGTTTTCTTTTTTAATAAATATTTTATTTTATAATTAATTTAATTTTACACATCAGCCATGGATTCCCCTGTCCTCCCTCCTCCCACCCCATAGCCTGCCCCCCCAATCCACCCCCATTCCCAAGTCCTCCAAGGCAAGGCTTCCTCTGGGGATTCAGCCCAGCCTGGTAGATTCAGTTGAGGCAGGTCCAGTCCCCTCCTCCCTGCACCAAGGCTGAGTAAAGTGTCTCAGCATAGGCCCTAGGTTCCAAAAAGCCAGCTCATGCACCAAGGACAGGTCCTGGTCCCACTGCCTGGGGGCCTCCTAAACAGTTCAAGCTAATCAACCATCTCACTTATCCAGAGGGCCTGGTCCAGTTCCATGGGGGCTCCTCGTCTATTGGTTCACAGTTCATGTGTTTCCACTAGTTTGGCTATTTGTCCCTGTGCTTTTTTCCAATCATGATCTCATTATCTCTTGCCCATATTATCCCTCCTCTCTCTCGCCAATTGGACTCCTGGAGTTCCACCTGGGGTTTGGCCATGGATCTCTGCATCTGCTTCCACCAGTCACTGGATGAGAGTTCTATCATGACAGTTAGGGTGTTTGGCCATCTGATCACCAGAGTAGGTCAGCTCAGGTACTCTCTTGACCATTGCTACTAGTCTATTGTGGAGGTATCTTTGTGGATTTCTGGGGACCTCTCTAGCACTCTGCTTCTTCCTATTCCCATGGGGTCTTTGTCTATCATGGCATCTCTTTCCTTGTTCTCCCACTTTGTTCCTGATCCAACTGGGACCTCCTGCTACCCTAAGCTCTCTTTTCCCCAAGCCTTGCCCTCCATTAACTCCCCTTACCCCCCGTTTGTTCATGTAGATCTCATCCATTTCTCTGTCAGTGGATGATCCCTGTGTCTTTCTTAGGGTTCTCTTTACTATCATGTATGGAATCTAGTGCAGGTAGATCATGAAAGTAAAAGGTGGAGTGTTAGGGATGTGAAAGTGTTAGGGAGGGAGGATGAAGAAATAGATGTTGTAGTTGGAAGGTTTCTCCGGTCCCACCTGGGCCCAAGTGGTCCAGACAAATCTCTCTCACCGTGGTCCCACAGCTGCTTATAAAATAATCAACCAGAGGCTTAATATTATTTATAACTGCTTGGCCATTAGTCCAGGCTTATTACTGACCAGCTCTTACACTTAAATTAACCCATAATTCTTATCTATGTTTAGGCATACAGCTGGTACCTTTTCTCGGTTCTGCCTTGTCATCTTGCTTCCTCTGTGTCTGGCTGATGACTCCTGACTCTGCTCTTCCTCTTCCCAGCATTCTTAGTTTGCTCGTCCTGCCTATAATTCCTGCCTGGCTACTGGCCAGTCAGTGTTTTATTAAACTAGTGTACAAGAGCATTATCCCACAGCAAGATGTTGCAGAATATTTGTTTCTACTGTGTGAAGATGTGTCAGTGTGATTGGTTTAATAATGAGCTGAATGGCCAATAGCTAGGCAGGAGAGATAGGCAGGATTCCCAGGGAGAAAGAGGAAGTGAAGGAGGAATCTAAGAGCATGGGTTATGTTAGAGAGACTCCAGGAGATGCAGAACAAGTTGGCAGATTAATTTAAGTTGTAAGACTTACTATAATATTTTTGCAGTACATATATTAACCTTAATGCTGTTTATCTCTGCTATTACTATTACTCTATCCTATCCCTATTTGTAGCAAGCTTTTTCATCAGCCACCAGCTCACAAATAATGACAAGGAAGCTTCTTATTAATTATGAAAGCTTGGCCTTTAGCTTAGGCTTGTCCCCCACTAGCTCTTATAACTTAAATTAATCTGCTTCTATTAATCTATATTCTACCACATTGCTTTTCTACCTCTTCTCCATTTCTGTGTTTCTGTCCTATTCTGCATCTCCTGGCATCTCTCCCACATCATACATGCACCTGGATTCCTCCTCTTCTTCCTCTCTCTCCCCAGAAATCCTGCCAATTTCTCCTGCCTAGCTATTGTCTTTATATAATATAGACATCAATTCTATGTCTGATGTATACCTGACAAAGATTTTCTTCTTTCCATAAGATTTATCTACACTGTGCTGATTATTCCATTTGGTGTGCAAAAGCATTTTAATTTTATGTAACCCATTCTTTTAAGTTTTAGGACTATTTACTATGATGTTGGAATCCTCTTCAGAGAGTCATTGCCTATGTCTTTATCTTAAGTGGTGTACTTGTGTTATGCTCTAGCAATTTCAAAGTTTCCTACATTCAAATCTTTGATCCATTTTGAATTGAGTTTTGTTTAGGACAAGAAATATGGATGTAGTGGAATTCCTTTTACTGTGGAAATTTTCCAAATGCACATTTTCTAAATATGTTAAGGAGGCTGCCATTTTTCTAATGTACACTTTGACATTGTTGTTGAAACTCACACCATATTGCTGTTGTTACTGTGGTTCTCTTATATATTTTGAGATCAGGAGTTGTGATATCTCCAAAATTGTTCTTTACACTTACAATTGTTTAAGCAATCAGTATATTTGCTTTCATATGAATTATGGGAATTGGGTGGCATTGTGTGAGTGTCTGTCATATTTTGGGATTTTGACAGAGACTGTACAGGATCTGTAGATTATTTAGAGAAACATAACTACTTGTATAATATTAAGTATGCCACTCTGTGAGTATGGGAAGTCTTTCCATCCTCAGTGTCTTTATTTAGCATTTAAAAACTTTTCCCTATAGAAATATTTTATCGCCTTAATTAGGCTTATTCCTAGGTATTATTTTAAGCTACAATAAATGAGATTTTTCCCCGTTTTCTTCCTCAACCAATTAATTGTTTTATAGAAAGCCTGTGGATTTCTGAATGTTTATTTTGCCTCCTATTATTTATCTGATATATAAGAAACTTCTGTCGAAGTCATTATTATCTTTTAAAAACAGGATCATACTCTCTGAAAATAGATATCCAAATATCACTTCTTTTAATATTTGCATGCTTCTTATTGGACTCACTTGTTTTATTGCCCTAATAAAGATGCTTAATAATATACTGAGTAAGAATTATGCAAGTGGACACCCTTGCCTCAATTTCTGATTATAGAGGAAATGCATTCAGTTTTTCCTCATTTAGTATGATGTTGGCTATATAGGTTTACTGTATATTGCCTTTATGATATTGAGGCATGTTCTTTCTAGTTCTAGTTTGTTTGGGGCTTTATCAGCAAGAAAATTTGAACTTTGTTTATGGTATTTCTGCATCTATTGGGGTGATTATATGGTCTATATTTTTTAATCTATGTGATATATTGCATTTATTGATTTCCATATGTTGAATTATCCTTGGGTCCTTGGAATGAAAACAAGTCATTTACAGTTCATGATTATTTGATTATGATTTGGAAAAAAATCTATTGATTTTTTATCTATGTTCATCAGAGAAATGGATGTGTAGCTTTATTTTTGTTGTGTTCTCTGGTTTTGTTATGAGGATAAATCTACCTTTGTATGCTGAGATTGGTCATATTCATTCCCCTTCTCTCTTGTGGTAAAATTTGAGGAGTATGGACTCTAGTTCTGCTTAGAATTCTTTTAGCTGTATCCCCAAGTTCTGCTAAATTGTGCTTTTATATTCATTTAATCCTATGACTTTAAAAATGTCTCCCCCATTTCTTCAATTACCCACTGGCCGTACAAGATATAGGTCAGTCAGTCTCTAAATTTTTTAGTAGTTTCTTTTGCTGTTGATGTCTCGTTTTAATCCACGATACCTTGATCAGATACAAGAACTATCCTAATATATTTTATCTGTTGAGACTTGCTTTTTGGCCTAAAATGCCAATGACCTCTATTTTAGAAAAAGGTTTATACTCTGCTGAGAAGAATGTGTAGTTTTGTTTCTGTTACAAGAAACATTTTGTATACATCTGTAAGGTTCCTCTAACTTATGCCTGAAGTTTCTTTATTGATTTTTCATTTAAATGACCTCTCTAAGCATGAGAGTAAGATATAGAAGTCACATTCTATTATAGTATTATGAACTATCAGGTATTTTATTCCCCTTAGTGTTTGCTTTATGTGTGTGAGCCCACAGAGGTTTCCTAGTGAGATCTGAGATTGTTTTATCCAGAAGGACTGCATAAGAGGATGATTGGACCACAGGCCTGGGTACCAGGTGTTTGGAAGGGTTTACACTTGGCTGTATCTAGCAAGGAGAATATAGCAGGAATCTTAAGAGGTCTTATTAATAAAAACAAACCTGAAGCCAGGTATTGGAGTGAATGCTGGAAGATCAGAGAAGCAGAACAAGCCACAGCTTCCTCACTTCGCCAATTCCTCAGCTGATCCTGTTTCCTCAGACTGGAAGCTTCTGTGTCCTCATCCGAATGGGTCTCAGCTGAACTGCTGCTCCAAAGCCTGAAAGCTTAACCAGCTAAAAGCTTCTAGTTTCTCGTCTTCACACCTTATATACCTTTCTGCTTTCTGCCATCACTCCCTGGGATTAAAGGCTCATTTTCTGGGATTAAAGGCATGAGTCTATTGGTGTAATTACTAAGGCCACTCCACGTAGTTAAAAGGAAGATTTATTTAGTGGGTAACTTACAAATGAAGGGATAGGTAGGTGGCGGGTTCTGGAAAAGATGCAGCGTAGTACTGCAGTGTTCTCTGGAGAACTCTCCTCAGTCTACCTCTCGCGTCCAGGTCCAGCAAACAAGAGAGGCCGTGTGTCCCGATCTCAGGTCTTCAGGCCCTCCCTTGGCCCCGCCTTGTAGGCGTGACAGTTACGGAAGCCTCAATGGGGGTTGGAACTTCCAGACCAAAGCTGGAATGGCTACCCACTACATGAGTCACCATGCTTGGCTGTATCCTTGAACACAGAGAGATCCAGGTAGATCTCTGCGTCTGGAAAACTAGGATTAAAGGTGTGTGCTACCACTGCCTATCCTCTATGTTTAATATTGTGGCTGTTCTGTTCTCTGACCCCAGATAAGTTTATTAGCATGCACAATATTTCAGTTTACAATATTTTGTCACCTTGACATAGTTACAAAAAGTCCTCCCAAAGCTATCCTGTGTTTCTGTCTTTCTTCTTGTCAACTAGGTCTTTCTTTCTATGATATTTTCTCATCCCTCTCTCCTCAAGAGTACCCAGGGTGAAGTAGGGGCAGGTCCCCCATATTTATGGGAGCCCTCATGTTCAGCACATAAATATTTATAATTCCTGTGTCTTCTTGAGGAATTGTTCTATGTCTTAGTATAAAGTGATCTTTATTTTTTTCTAATTGATTTGGTATAATTTTGTTTTGTTTTGTTTTTGTTTGTTTTTTTGATCAGAGATCAGATTAGCTGCACCTGTTACTTTTCAGCTTCCATTCATTTGATTGACTTCCATGCCTTGACTCTTAGTATATGAGTGTTTCCATCAGTGATGCGTGTTTCTTGGAAATGACTCCTGGGTTTGTTTATATGTATGTTTGTGTATCTGCTGTATGTGGTGCATACATGTATGTGACCATGTCTCTGTGTGTATGTGGTGCATGAATGTGTATGACATTGTGTGTGTACATGTGTGTGTACATGTGTGTGTGTGTGTGT
>CABHPH010125598.1:166-13688 GCA_902168325.1 Peromyscus nudipes
CTGAAGTATTCTGTGAGAGCCTTCTCAGACACTGAAAGCCAGCAACAGCAGTGACAACAATGACACGTTTTTGTTTTTTTTTTTTTTTCACCTGGTGCCATTTGTCATGTGAAATGTTTCCTACGATTGAGGGACTTGTCCTCTTTGCAGTAAACTAATCCCAAGTTAGTGCCCAGACCACACAGCTCTAATTAGATGATGTGTCAAAAGACTCGAGAGAAGTACCTTGTGACATTTGTGATCCTAATGGTGACGCTCTCATGTGTAATCACAGGTAGCATGATTTCAAAAGCTTATGTAAACTAGCAATGAGTCGAACCCTGCCTCCCTACCTTATTTGAAATAATTATGCTATTGAGACTATTACATGAAAAGAGTAAAACAAACCCTTTGTCCTCCTCCTCAAAAGAAACCTTCCACAAGGTTGAAATATTTTTATATATAACGAATTTTAGATTATCTCCTATATCACAAAGCATTGTGAATCTGTTTTAAAGAACCCTCCTCTGTGGCAATATAGGTACCAGAGAGATCTAGGGATATATTTACCATTGCTTGCCTTTTATGACAGGAACCTGGCTTTTTGGTTGGCTCCTTTGTGGATGTGTGTTTCTCATCATAAGACTGTTACATTGTTTGTGGGTTTCTTAATACATGAATCCTTCTCTGTTTTAAACAAACAATATTTTATAATGCTCTTGTCTTTTAATTTTTAATGACACATCTTTGATTTATTTATTATCTATCTATCTATATATCTATCTGTCTGTCTGTCTGTCTGTCTGTCTGTCTGTCTATTTGTGTATGTGTGTGTCATGCCACAAGTGAGGAGGTCAAAGGACACCTGCAGGAGTCATGTGGGTCCTGGAGGTCAAACTCAGGTCATGAGACTTGGCAGCATATGCCTTCACTTGCTGAGCCATCCCTCCTGCCCTCTTTTTTTAATTATTATTATCTTTTTAATCTTGTAAAATCTGCTTAGTTTTTCCCCCATTTATGTGGCAAAGTTTTATCTGCCTGAGGCTATCTGTGCCTCATCATGTAGCCAAGGATGAGTAGTCACCGTCTCAGTAGGAGTTTTTGAATGTTAGCATTTCTCCTCATGTATGAAGTGTTTCCCCCTCCCATTGCTGGATGTGGGTCTCTTTATTGATGTCTGTGCTATGGAATGAACCTGTTAGTCTCTCCTGAAGCCAGTACCATCCACTTCAATTAACCAACCTTTCTAACAAATCATGTTTTTGTTTTGTGACTAATTTTCCTGGCTATTTCTGTACATTTTTCTTTTTAACAAATTTTAGACTAAATGGCTAAAGTTGTCTAATGATTGTGGATTTATTTTCATCATGAATGAATTGATTTTTATCAATGAATTTATGGACAAATGATACCTATAGTATTGATAGACATTTTTGGTTACAATTTCTGAAAAGCTATTAATATTTTGACTTCAGATCTGTTTAACATACACTGCAGAGACTATACTCATTCTGATTATTTGTTTATTAGATACTTCAAGAAAATTTTGCTGCAATTTAAAAACAAATTATCTCTTCTTTGTCCTTTTTGGTATGTCTTTCTTGAATTCCAAGCAGACATTACACCTGCTAAATTGACTTTTTACATTAAACATTTCTATCAGTTTCTTGTCTTTTTCTTTCTTTCTGGGTATATTTCCTCTATTTTATTCTCCAGAGCTATTTGGGCTGTGGTGGTATTGTGTTCCCCAAAATATTGTGTACCTTAATAAACTTATCTGGGGTCAGAGACGGAATAGCCACAATATGAAACAGAGGTTAGGCAGTGGTAGCATATGCCTTTAATCCTAGCATTCAAGAGGCAGAAATTCATGTGTTCAAGGATACACCCAAGCATGGTGACCCACGCCTTTAATCCCAGAAAGCACGCCTTTAATCCCAGGGAGTGGTGGTAGAAAGCAGAAAGGTATATAAGGCGTGAGGACCAGAAACTAGAGGCATTTGCCCTGGAGAGGCCTTTGGCCTGGAGAAGCCTTTGGCCTGGAGAAGCATGTGGCTGGTTAAGCATTCAGGCTTCTAGCAGCAGTTCAGCTGAGACCCATTCTGGATGAGGGCTCGGGGCATCCAGTCTGAGGAAACAAGACCAGCTGAGGATCCAGCGAGGTGAGATAGCTGTGGCATGTTCTGTCTCTCTGACCTTCCAGTGTTCACCCCAATACCTGGCCTCAGGTTTGATTTTATTAATAAGTACCTTTAAGACTCATGCTACATTGGGCTTCAACTACATCCATTCTGCTGGTTAACCCTAATATTAAGCTTTTCATTTTGACAGACACCTGTGCAATTTGATAAGAACTTTCTGTTCTAGGATGACTTTTTTTTTCATAGCATCATTCACGTTTTATGAAACATGTACCCCACAACCCACAGGTCAGTTCATACCCCCTTTTTCCCCCAGGCCCTCCTTTTGCACAACACCAGCAATCCCTGCTTGTCCTTTTCTATTCACTGAAGAATTGCTAACTCTGTGAATATAAAGTGAGTGACTTATAGACATCATGTGATTGGGTTGGGTTTTAAAAATGTATGTTGCCAATGTCTGCCCCACAATTGAAGGCATTTTCCACTTAGCCTAAGTTCTGATAAGGAAGGATCATGACTCAAACTCTCTTTTCTTTCTAGGTGCCTTCCATGTTAAAGTGTTTTTCTAATCCTCTGTTATTACCCTCTTTCATGTTTTCTAGCATAGTACTTGGTAATTTTGATTGTGAGCCTAGCCTTTAATGGCTAAGCCATCTCTCCAGCCCTAGCAGACTACTTTAATTCTATTTATTTATTTATTTATTTATTTATTTATTTATTTATTTATTTACTTATTTACTTATTTATTTACTTATTTATTTTGTTTTTTTTCGAGACATGCTTTCTCTGTATAGTTTTGGTGCCTGTCCTGGATCTCACTCTGTAGACCAGGCTGGCCTCGAACTCACAGAGATCCACCTGGCTCTGCCTCCCGAGTGCTGGGATTAAAGGCGTGCGCCACCATTCACCACCCGGCTAATTCTATTAAGAATGTATTTTTGCATTGTTGTCTTAGTTATTGTCCTTGATAACAAGATGAACATCATAATATATGGTAGCCCGCTTCAGATGAATACTAACTTAATGTCAATACTATACAAAAGCCGACCTTCTATAAGTCCGTTCTTCCTTTTTTAATTCTGTTTTAATACAAATTAAAATTTGGTGTGTAGTGCGCCCCTCACTCCAGCCTTGCAGTTATTTTTTTATTCAGTCATCTTTTAAATAGGACAGGAGAAGAGTTGTTTCTGTGTAATACTGTCCCTTTCATTTCTTGTAGGATGTGTCTCATAACAAATTCTCTTAAGTTTTTATTTCGGAAGGGCTCAAACTTTCCTTCATTTTAAAAGATGGTGTTGCTATATATAGAATTCTTGATTCATAGTTTTTTTTTCCTTTTATTCTATTTTATGGCCTTAACTATGCCCCGTGTTGCCCTTTATCATATGTGATTTAGGAGAGACTAGTTATTGATCTTTGGGGGATCCTTTGTGAGTGACAGACAATCACTTGTTCTTGCTTGTGTGATCTCTCTTCGACTTCAGCTTTTGACAGTTGACCTAAGACGTGTCCAGGTATCAGTTCTTTGAAGTCTGACCTACTTGAAATTCCCTGGGCTTGGGAGTTTAGATTCATGTCTTTTATCAGATTTGAGAAGTTTGGGGCCACGACTTCTTCAAACATTCTTGCTAACCTTTGTTTCTTTTTCTCCCGTCCCCTCTCTACACTCTCTTCATGCGTGTTTAGCATCCTTAGTGGTGTTTCATGCATCGCTTAAGGCAGTGGTTCTTGACCTTCCTAATGCTGAGACCCTTCAATTTGTTCCTCATGTTATGGTGACCCCCAACCATAAAATTATTTTCGCTGTCACTTCATAATTGTAATTTTGCTACTGCTATGAATCATAATACGAATATCTGTGTTTTCTGATGGTCTTAGGGTACTCCTATAAAAGGGTTATTATTCCACCCCCAAAGGGGTCGCAACCAACAGGTTGAGAACTGCTGGCTTAAGGTCTGTTGTGTTTCTTGGTTCTTTGTTCCCTTTCTGTCCAGACTGGAAAATGTCAATTCGCTGGTCTTTCAGGTCCCTGCTCATTCCTTCTACCTACCCAGTCCTGCTGTTTTACTTCTCTGAAGAAATTTCCGTTTGAATTTCTGTTCTCTTCAGCTCCATAATGTATGGTTGATACTTTCTTATCACCCCTGACACCTTTTTGGTATTTTCTACTTAGCGAGACATCATTGTCCTGTGTTTTTTTTCCTTTAGTTTCCCCTCCCCACCCCAAACAAGTTTTTAGGTCTTTCCAGTATATTTAAAAGAGCTAAACTGAAGTTTTCAAGCCTATTATCTGGCCTTCCTCAGGACTGTTTACATTGATTGTTTTCCACTCTCACGTGTGCCTTGCTTGCTATATCTCTACATGTCATATAATTTTCTGTTGCAAATCAGACATTTTCAAGAATATAACATATCACCTATGGCAATTCAATTTACCCCTCTCCATATTTCATTGTTGATACTGTTTATTGTAGACTTTGCTGCTTGCTTGTTTAGGGATTTCTTAACTAATTTTGTAAAGTGATGTTCTTTGTCAGACATGCTGCTGAATTGCCTACTCAGTAAATCCAGTAGTTAGCTGGATCATGGTTAGACAAAGATTCCTTTAAACACCTGCAGCCAATGCCTAGTCTCTGCTAAGGGGTTGTGTGTGTCCCCTGGGACACGCCTTCGACGTAATGCCAGGCAGTTGACAATCTGCTTTAGTATTCACTTCCTGCTTACATTCAATCCTAGACTTGGAGGCTACAGTTTAGAGATGTCTCAAGTCCATCCTGGGCATAAACACAACTCTACACATCCAGGTGGCATGCTGTGTTCCCAGAAGAATGCTGGGGCTTTTCAAAAGCTTGTGGTCATTTTACTCCCTAGCTTTTACTAAAAGCCTTTTTGGATGCTCTTCTAATCTGCCATGGATATTATCTACTACTTAAGTGACTACAGCATGAAAACACTTACCTGTAACTGTATGTGACATTTCTCTCCCAGAGGTCAGACTTTTCCTACTGGGTGGGTTCCAAGTAAGGTAAAGTACAGATTACCATTGAGAATGTTCTCCAAGCTGAGATGTGAGATCTGTCACGTTCACTAATGAAGGCACACCTGGAAAGATCATTTCTCTGACCTCATAGAGCTCTGGTCTCTTGGTATCTCCTAGTGAGACCCATCTGTTATTCAGAGGTGTCGCTGGGAAGATGTTGAGCACACTTCTTTATCCTCTTGGAGTGTTTTAATGTAACACATTTTGTTGCATTGTTTTTACGTTTTAAAGAACAGTTCTTTGAGACTCTCCTACAGTGTGTTTTGATCTTATTCGCCTTCCCTCACCCAAATCTTCCTAGATTCGCCCTCCATCCCCTCCCACACATCTCTGTGTCTGTCATCCCCTCTTGCCCATCAAGGCCTGTTTGTATTGCTCAGATATTTTTGAATGTGGCCTTGGCGTGTGGTCAGTTGGCTGTCTCACTCCCAGCAGCCAGGCATTGCCAATAGCTTCTTGGCTAACTTCATGCCCAACTCCTCCCCTCTTCACGCTGAGGTTTGCCTGGCTTGAGCCTTCCACAGGTCTTGTGTATGCTGTCACATGTGCTGTGAGGCGCCTCCCTGCTGTGTCTGGAAGACATGGCTTCCTTGTAGTCATCCACCACTTCTGGCTCTTCCACTCTTTGTGCCTCCTCTTCCACAGTGATTCCTGTGCTTTTGGAGGAGGGAGTGAGATATCACACACACACACACACACACACACACACACACACACACCAATTAGAAAGTGCTTGGTTACTTCTGTGACATCCCAGCCTCTATTGCACCAGTTGGCACACCTTTCCAGGTCCATTGTTATTTTAGTACATGTAGGGTTCACACCCGAGTAAGACTGATGATTACTTTTTTCCTCTGGCAGAATGCATAGCACCTTTAGAGCTAGGAAGGCTATCCAGTAGGGACAAAACTTCCAGGTCAGTACCAGCTTGATTTCTAATAGAGCACTGCTGGGACTAAAGAGGGCCTGGTACTGATGGATGCAATATGGATGAGTCTCAAAGGAAATACGTTAAAGAAACAAGACCTGTTGTGATAGCACATGATTATAATCCTAAATCTTGGGAGACTGCAATGTCAAGGTCAGCCTGGGCTGTATAATGGGTCCCTTTCAAAGAAAGACAGAAAGGAGAAAAGAGAAGGGGAAGGGAGACCAATCATGAGAGACCATGTGATCAGGATTCTCTGGATGCTGGTGATGGAAGAGGAGATTGCTACTCCTAGGGCTTGAGTGAGGGGAAGTGTCTTGCAGCATATGGGCATGAGGGAACCTCTGGGTTCTATGGAACATTCTATGCTTTCATTCTGGTGGTGTTTACATAGCTATCTGTGTTAAGATTCATTGACCTGTTCAATTAAAATGATTAAATGTTCTTTTCTGCAAATTAGACCTTAATAAATACAATAAGAACACCCCAGTTTAAATAACACATCCTATCTAATTGCATTAGTCATTATTATCCATACAAGCCCAGGAGGTACAGAAGTCATCCTCAATGGCTCTTAAGTTGCCACATGCCCAAGAAGCACCAATGACATTCATTCAGAATTTTAGAATGAATGCTGGACTTCACTGCAGACCTTCTGGCTTGTAGTTTTCTGGCAGGTGCTAGGATTCTGGCTCTTGAGTCTTAGGTAGAAATAGCTAACAATGGTGACAGTAGCCCGGAAGGTGTGGAGTATCACAGAGTCAAGTGCTTATGTTGAGAACATGTTTGAAGCACCACTTATAGACTATTTTTCCACAGTGTTCTGTAGGAGAAAGACACATAGTAGATTTCTATGACTTTTAGTAGAATACTAAAAGTTCTCTGGTGTTCTTACAGTGTTTGAAAAATCACAGTATCAGGTCATAGAGGAAAAAATTCAGTCTCTTCCTTCAGTAGAATGGCTAAATTAGCAGGTGCATCCAGATAGAGGGTCATTCAGTGCTAAGAAGAGATGACCTATCAAGCCAGGAGGAGACAAGGAAGAAACTTAAATGCTTATCACCAAGTGAAAGCAGCCATCCAGGAAAGGCTGCATGCCTTTGATAAAAGTCGGTCTGTGGTGCAGGTCAAAAGATGAGAAGTTGCAAGAGAGTGGAGAACGTCCAACAATTGGGAGCTGTGGGGAAGGGATAACTAGGTAAAACTTGGTGCTTTTAGGGAAGTGCAATGCTTTCGTTGACTACTGTAAATATGAATGCACACCATTATGCATCTTTCTGAACCATGGAATGTTTAACACCCAGAGTGGGCCCCATCATAAGCCATAGACTTGGGGTCTTAATGATGAATTAGTGGGCTCGCTGATGATAACTAATGTGCCTTCCTGGTGGGGGATGTTGGTAGCAGCAGAGGCTGTGCATATGAGGAGAGAGGGAATAGATGGGAAATTTCAGGTCTCCCCTCTCAATTTTGCTGTGCACCTTAATTATAAAAATAAAACCTGCTAAAATTCTTTAAATTATAAACATTGCAAAGATATAACCCCCACATTAGGATGCATCCAGTTTATTTGAAATGACTAATAATAAAGAAAATGCATGGTCAATCTGTTGCCACTACACCAGCTGTTTCCACCTTCCAGATGGGCTGGGAAAGCCTCTAGAGACAGTTGTACAGCAGGAGACTTGAATGGGCAGAAACCTCAGCCACAGGATCTCACCACTTCAGTGTGACTTCTGTGACAAATGTGGGTATGACAAAGGGTGTGGGCTGAGACCCATCCACATACTACCTCCACTTAGAGCTCATGATACCCAGTGAGGCACCTCCGTTGTCCCACTCAAAGAGAAACTGAGGCACAGGACAGGTATGCAGCAGGTAGACATGGGTGTGCTTCCAGCCAGGGCAGACTGTTTCATAATCAGAGTTCTCTTTGTACCTAAAAGTCCTCTTTCATTAGCTCACTAGGGCGTGACTCAGACTTGTATCTTGAACTGAGACCACAGCACATCAGACTTGAAAAATACTTGTAGGGCCAATGATTCTTTCACAGTTTTTGTTTTGATTAGGAGCTATCACATAATAGGTTTTTTATTTTTTCCTGTCTATGTTTATTTTCTTTTAAAAAATGCTTTTAATTGAAGTACCTTTCTCCACTTTTTCCTCCCTCCAGCCCCTCCCAGCTATCTTCCCTCAAATCTTCCCATTTCTCCCACTCAAGCTGATAGCCTCCTTTTCTTTGATTATTATTGTTACATATGTGTTTATGTATGTATGTGTATGCATAAATCTCTCTATATAAATACAACTTGCTGAGTCTGGTTTTCAGTGGTGTGTATATGGTTTCAAGGCTGACCACTTTGCATTAGCCAACCAGTAAGGGGACTCATCCTTGGGAGAGGCTATCTCATTCTCCTAGTAGTCATCAACTACCTACAGTTCTTGTCTAGGGGTTGAATTCCAGGAAATGTTTCCCTTTCCATGTTAACATGCCCATTGATATTGCCTTTGTTCTGGTCTTATTTATGCAGCCATTTCTAAGAGAAATTGTTTCACAGCAGACTTACTATTATTATTATTATTATTATTATTATTATTATTATTTTGGTTTGTCTAGTCGTCTGTTATTGCCCTCTTTCATGTTTGCTAGCATAGTACTTGATATTTTTGGTTGTGAGCCTAGCCTTTAATGACTGAGCCATCTCTCCATCACTAGCAGACTGCTTTAATTCTATTTATTTATTTATTTATTTATTTTAGTTTTTTCGAGACAGGGTTTTTCCGTGTAGTCTTGGTACCTGTCCTGGATCTTGCTCTGTAGCCCAGGCTGGCCCTGAACTCACAGAGATCCTCCTGGCTCTGCCTCCCTAGTGCTGGGATTAAAGGCGTGCGCCACCACCGCCCGGCGGCAGACTTTTTAAACTCTGGCTCTTACAGTCTTTCTGCCCCCTCTTCAGTCATGTTCCCTGAGCCATGTATGCTGGAGCCGTGATGTGGATGTGTCTGTTGGGGCTGAGTTCTCTGTGATCTGTTAATCTCTTGCATTGCATCCAGTCATGGTTTTCTGGTCTCCGTTTTCTATAGAGACAGGTTTATTTGATGACAGGTAGCTGCTATACTTATCTGCGGGCATAAGCATAGGATTTAGAACGTAGTAAGGAATTATGCCAGTCTAGCCAAGTGGCATTAATAGATTCTTTTCTAAGGTGCATGAACTCACTAGCTGGCTAGCTTTCCAGTCCTAGGCATGATTTTTCTCCTGTTGAGTGGAACGGGACTTAAGTATAATCAGGCAGCTCTTGTTTGTCAACAACATAATTTGCAGGATTTAACATCAATTTAGGCAAGTGTTGAGATGGTTCTTAGACTCAAGGTTACATCCTGTCGCTGATAAACCTATCTGTGTGGCACAAAGAGACATCACGTACGTCCAATTACTGTTCTGGACAGTGACCAGCCCATGTCATTACTAGAGCTTGCTGACGTCATCTTGGAATGAAAGCAGTAAGCTGCAGGATTGGGAAAAACAACCTTACCTATTTATGAATAACCACCGATGACTAGTCCTTGTCATGGTTTTGAGTTTATTAGAAAGCCACAGATGAAGAGAAATGGCTCTTCTGTCTTTCCCTTCAGCTGGATTCTGTTGCTCTTATTTTCCACAACTGCAGTATTTAACATAACATGCAAATGCCAAGGATCGGGAAGTGCATGATGGATGAACGTCATCCAGGGTTAGTGTGCTTTATATTTCCCTCTCTTCATTGCTATGCTGATCATTTTTCAATGTAAGAAATCTTAAAACCCTGGGCTGCATACATTATCTTCTTTCCAAAAGTGTCTTTGAATTTCTGTACTGACAGGAATGATTCCTGCTGTGCCCATCAGAAAGTCATCCCTAGTCACACTACAAAGTCATATGTCTGACCAGATTCTATGGGGGGAAAATTATGAATCACTTTAACCTTTAATATGAGTTCTAGAAAGCCTATGGGGCTTTCTTCCTAAGCTGTGAATTGATCTCAAATATAACTTTAATATGCTATTAAAATATAGGTGAGTTAAAGGTTAATATATTTAATGTAAATCTGTTTGAAGTCATTATTCAGGAAATTCATTATGAATCCACTTTGGGAGTTTCTTACAGTCAGGAAAGAGCAGGACCTCTTTTTAAGAGAATATATTTTGCTTGGTCACATTAAAGATGAATCTTCATGGGTTAATTGTGGAGGAGAAGGAAATAAGCTGTATGTATACTTCCTTGTACAGGTCTTGGAAGCAATGAGGAATTTTACTTTTCAAGCAAAGCTGTTTAAGTATCTAAATCTTCTTGTCTCTTAATCTTCACAGTGCCAGGGCTACAGGTATATGCAGACTTGTCAATGATTTTTAATGTAGATGCTGGGGATTTGAACTTAGGGCCTCATGCTTACACAGCCACTGCTTTTGCCCATTGAGTCATTGCTTCAGTCCCCATTCCCTTTACGTTGCTAGCAGTGTGACATGTTAACAGGGAGAGGGTGTCTAACTAGAAAACAGATCTAAACACACCATTCCAGACCCTGATGATAATTAGTGTTAATGGACAGACTTACAGAAGTTAGAATCCCCTAAGAAATGGGCCCCTAGGTATGTCTTTGTGGGATTATCTTGATCATGCTAGCTGAGGTGGGAAGATGTATCCACCGCGGGCAGCACCATTCCTTCGGCACCATTTCTTGGACTGTGTAGTAGTGGAGAGATTGAGCTGAGCACATTTGTTACATCATTGCTGCATTTGTTACGTCCATTTGTTACACTCCTTTTCTGATTGGAGATAGGATCTGACCAGCCACTTCCAAGCTCCTGATGCCTTTAGTTCCCTGCCGGAATGGACCCTATCTTGGAATCGTCAGGTTAAATAAACCTTTTCTCCCTTAGCTTTCTTTGGTCAGAATATCTCATCACAGCAATGATGGGGAAAAAACAAATAAAACTAAGATACCGTGTGAAATTAAAAATTGCCATGGGAAAATACTCCTTTTTAGTAAAGCTGACAGTGATCTAGATTCCCTTAAATGACTCTAGTGAGGAATATAAGCTGCTTTATTTTGATCCATCAGGCGTGTTTTCAGTTAGAAATGTACTAATACTTTGCTTTTGGCAAGAGAGAATGAGCAGATTATATACAAGGTTGACAAAGATTCTTGATAAGGTAATTATGCACTCAACATCACAATGAGTTAAATGCATCATCTTAAAATTCACCTGGAAACAGTTGTAATAGGCTTTTCTTGATCGTTGCTTCTAAGCACTATTAGGAAAATCCTCAGAAAGAATTAATTATTCCCATGGCCCCATTGGAGAATGGTACACCTTCCCCATCAAAACATAGGTGGCGACCTCCATAGAAACAGTGCAGAAGAGATGGGTCCTCTGGAAGCTCAGGAGGCCTGGAATGGGGTGTCACACCCTGAGTATCCATGTTTATAGTGATGACTGCTTTACCATAATTTGTGCCTAGTGGTTAATGTGCTCTGAGTTGTGTATGTGGCCCCCAAGACCTTGATAAATCATCAGCTTATCATTGACTATTTAGGACCCTACAGTGGGCATCAATGAAGTTTAAACAAGTTTTCAACAGAGAAGAGTTTCCCAGCTGCTACAATGTAGGCCGAATGTTTCTTGGTGTGGTTTGGCAATGGCTGGCTGTGAAGAGAGTGACCTTGGGGTACAATTTCTCATAATACTGTCTGTACAGTGAAGGGCCATCATCCCCCAGTGGTTCTCAGAAATGTCAGGTAGTGTGACTCAGAGTCTCCTGAACCACAGCCCCTCACAGACAATGGGACACATTGTGCAAAGCACTGAGCCGTGTGCTGAACTGGAAATCAGAAGCATGAGAGATGGTTCATGCCTTCAGGGCGTTTGAGTTCTAGGTGAGGAAATGATACAATCTGGGCAAATGAACGTGGTCATGTGTTAGTAAGCCTTCTGGCACTGTAACAAAACACCTCAGGTGATTTTTAAGGAGGAAATGTGTATTTTGGCCCACGATTTCAGAGGGTTCCATCTGTGGTGCTTTTGCCCTGTTGCCTTCAGGCCTGGGGCAGGCAGAACAACCCTAATGGAGCATGTGGGAGAGCGAGCTGCAGAACTGGTGTTGCTGAGAAGCAGGGGTGGAGGGGGAGAGAGAGAGAGAGAGAGAGAGAGAGAGAGAGAGAGAGAGAGAGAGAGAGAGACAGAGAGAGACAGAGAGAGAGACAGAGAGACAGAAAGACAGAGAGAGAGAGACAGAGAGAGACAGAGACAGAGACAGAGACAGAGACAGAGAGAGACAGAGAGAGAGACAGAGAGAGAGAGACAGAGAGATATTACCTCCCTCTAGGTTCTACATCCTCAAAGGTCCAGCTCCTGGAAGCACCACAGGCTAGGGACCAAGTTTCCAACGCATGGGCCTTTGGGGGCACTTATCCAACCCACAGCCGGCCATAAAATATTAAAATAGTATTACAGTCAGCCCTCATATCAGTGGGAGATTGGTTCTAGGACTCCCTGTAGATTTCAAAATAAGTGGACGCTTAAGTCCCTTATATTAAAGTGGAATAATATTTACGTACAAACTCTTCTCTGGTAAATTGTAAATCATTTCTAGATAACTTATAATACAGAATACAATGCAAATGGGATGCAAATAGTTACACTGTGTTGCCCAGAGAATAGCAACAAGGATAAAAGCTTGTGTTTGTATAAATGCAGTTGTCCCACCCAAGTACTTTCAACGCATGGTTTGTTGAATCTGCCAACGAAGAACCCACATCTGTGAAGGGCTGATTGTGGAGGTATAGTGGGAAGAAGCTGTAGTAAGTTAGAACTTAACTAATCAAGGGTGGATTATATACATATAAGAGAAAAGGAGCATGAGGACCTCTTGCTATTGTACAGAGCTTAAAACATCCTTTCAAGACCAGGATCCCCTGTTAGGGGTGAAAGACATGGCCTTTTCAAACACGTAGCTGGCTCCAGTCCTGGGGCAGTAACTAGTACAGCATGGGTGGTTGGTCTTGTTTGCCTTCTAAGGGTGTGGTTCATCATGTTCCGCTGCTTCCTCTGGAGTTGACATAGAGAAGATGGGTGCATGCTGAACTTTATGGTGACAATGGGATCGAGTATCAGCACTGGATAGATAGCACTTGGGCAGATGGATCAGAGGAGACTCTCTGCAAGTCAACAGAGCAGAATAAACAAAATCCAGGAAGCAGACAAAGCACAGGGTGAAGGGCCTGGGGTAAAAACAACTGTCAAAGCTCTTGAGAAAGAACATAGCAGTGAAGGAGCCTCTGGCTGGTTCTGGGAGCCTTTACACATCCTTGCAGTAGCCCGCCCTCAGCCTGGGCTCGAGCACCCCGATATCAGGACCCCCAGATGGCTCACTTCCACCGTGCAGTAGTTTCT
>CABHPH010125600.1:0-10000 GCA_902168325.1 Peromyscus nudipes
GTTCCCTTGTGGGAGATAGATAGACAGATAGGCAGATAGATATGTGGAGGCTCACACCTGCAATCTCAGCACTTGAGAAGCTGAGGTAGGAGGCTCAAGATTATTAGTTCAAGTCCAGCCTGGGCTATAAAGTGAGTTCCAAAGTGAGCCTGTGCTGGAATGAGTCCCTGCTTCAAAACAAAACTAACACACACATATGGCGTTAACAACATGTGCATATACATGTGTGTATATAATAAGAATGGAAGAACAGCAGGAGGGTAAAGAAGAGAAGATATGGGAGGGTGGATATGGTCCAAGTACATTATACACATCATGTATGGGCCGTGACTTTATACATATGTTAATAAAAACAACAAGGGCTAGAGAGATGGCTCAATGATTAAAGAATTTGCCAGGTAAGCAGCAAGAGTGAGGACCAGAGTTCAAATCCCCAGAACCCAGGTGGTGGTTTGAATGAGAATGGTCCTCACAGGATCAGGATTGAATACTTGGTCCCTAGGTGGAACTGTTTGGGAAGGATTAGAAGGTGTAGGCCTATTGGAAGAGATGTGTCACTGGAGGCGGGCTTTGAGGTTTCAAAAGCCACACCATTCCCAGTTATTTTTCTCTCTGCCTTGTGCTGTGGATCAAGATGTGAGCTCTCAGCTACTGCTCCAGTGCCATGCCTGCCTGCCTGCCTGCCATGCTCCTCACCATGATGGTCACAGACTCCAACCCTCTGTATCCATGAGTTCCAAATTAAATATTTTCTTTAAGAAGTTGCTTTGGGCCAGGTGGTGATGGCACACACCTTTAATCCCAGAATTTGAGAGGCAGAGCCAGGCGGACCTCTATGAGTTCGAGGTCAGCCTGGTCTACAGAGCAAGATCCTGGACAGGCACCAAAATTACACAGAGAAACCCTGTCTTGGGGGGAAAAAAAGTTGCTTTGGGGGCTAAAGAGATGGCACTGACTATTCTTCCAAAGGACCTGGGTTCAATTCCCAGCACCCACATAGCAGCTCACAACTGTCTGTAACTCCAGTTCCAGGAGATCTGATGACTTCACACAGACATACATGCAGGCAAAACATCAGTGTACATGAAATTTAAAAAGAAAAAGAAAAGGAAAAAAAGAAGTTGCTTTGGAGCCAGGCAATGGTGGTGCATGCCTTTAATCCCAACACTCAGGGAGGCAGAGGCAGGGAGATCTCTGTGAGTTCGAGGCCAGCCTGGTCTACAGAGTAAGTTCCAGGACAGCCAGGGCTACTCAGAGAAACCTGTCTCAAAACAAACAAACAAACAAGCAAGAAAGTTGCTTTGGTCATGGTATTTTGTCATGGCAATGGAAAAGTCACTAAGACACCATGTAAATGCCAGGATGGCGTGACAGCCTGCCTGTAATTCCAGCACTCAGGAGGAGATAGGGTTTTAGGAGCAAGATGACTATCCAGACTACCCTTATTAGTGGGTTATTAGTCCAACTGAGAGACCCTGCGTCAATGAACAAAATCCAGAGGGATCAAGAAAGACTCCCAGTGTCAACCCTGGGTCTCAACAGGAAAATGTGCACTTACAGGTGAGCACACACATGTGAAAAGGCACACACACAGTATGAACACATGCACATGACAATGTATCCAGCTAAAAGCAAATATGAAGGTCATTGCATTTTCATGCCACTCCTGGCAGGAGGTATTAATGGACCCATTTTTCAGGAGATAAAACTGAGGCTCAGAAATGAAGACGCTCAGCAGGGGTCACACAGCTAGGAGTGGCACAGCCCCCATTTTAACCACCTTCCCCCTCTAGGCTAGGCCTTATTTTGAGAGAGAAGAGGTTAAAACAACAGGAACTGGGTATGTGGCTCAGTAGTGCAATACTTAGCTAGAATGCTGGATCTATATGGTCCCCGCAGTCCCAGCACTTAGGAGGTAGACACAGGAGCATCGCAAGTTCAAGGTCATCCTCAGCTGCAAAGCAAGTTTGAGGCCAGCATAAACTACTTGAAACCTGCCTAAAAACAAAACAACCAGTCATCCAGAAGGTCTGAGCCCCAAAGACAGCTGATCCTTAGGAGGAGACCCAAAGAACCTAGCCAGGCCTGTGCACGGCTCTCCCCTGAGGCTCTGTGTCCTGAACACCTAGCAGGCTGAGCCCCAGCTCATGTTGCTGGGCTGGTTTCTCCACCTTTATGACTCCTTACTTCTCCCAGCCCAGGCTTGGGAGTTACCCTTATGAGGGAATTACCAAGACAATTGGAAGCCTTGGTTTGATTCATGGCATGCTGGTGCTTCCCCCTGGTGGTGAGGGTTAGAATTGTTAGGGCACATCATCTTGTTGCCTCTCTCCCTTCGTTCATACTCAGCTCACAAGACCCAAAACTCTGTTAGTCGGTATGAGACCCTCAAAATCCTTGTGTTAGGGATGTAGCTTGGGCAGTACGGTGCTCACACAAGTGTTCATGAAGCTGGGGTTAGATCCCCAGCACTGCACAAAACCAAGAGTGGTGACACTTGCCTGTACTCCCAGCACTTGGAAGGGTGGAGGCAGGAGAATCGAAAGTTCAAGGGCTATATCCTTGGCTATACAGTGAGTTTGAGGCCAGCCTGATATGTATGAGACCCTGTGTCAAAAACAAGATCCTTAGAGAAGGCAGCCCCTAATTCTATCCCAAGAGGATATCCAGTGGACACAAGAATCCTATACCTTGGACGGTGACATCCAGGGGATTCTAGGCAGAATGAGGTGTGCTGTGATGAAGGGGGCATGCACCTCATTCATTCATTCATTCATTCATTCATTCATTCGCATTTAACTTACATCTACCAGTCATCTTCCACCCACTAGGTTTACATGCCCAGGTTAACAAGAGCAGAAACTAAATGGTCTCCCTGACTTATTCCCAAAGCCCCACAAAAGAAAGTTTGGGTTGGCCTAACCTGGGACAGCACTCCGTCTTGACCCAACCAATCATGCTATAGACTCAAAAATGTAACTCAGCCCTCAAAAGCTGAGACAGGAGGATTGCCACAAAATTGAGGGAAGTCTAGCCTCCACAGCAAGACTTTGTCTAAAATAAAATAAAACAAATGAAAAAGTCATATGAAACTGGCATCCTACTTGTTTTATTTGCTGCTGTTCCTATTGTTAGGATTTTTCTCATTTATTTCTTTAAATTTTTAATTTTTTTATTGTCATAAAATACGCAAGGGCTTAGGGCTGGGGGTGTAGCTCATTTGGCCGAAGGCTTGCCTGGTGTGATGGTTAGTGTCGTCAATGTGACAGGCTCTAGAATCATCTGATAGAAAGGTCTCTGAATATGTCTGTGGGGGCTTATCTTGATTACCTTAACTGGGATGGAAAGACCTGCCCACAGTGGGTGGCACCATTCCCTGGCAGGATCCTGGACTGTAGACATGAAGAGCAGAGCATCGATATGCAGGTATCGCTCTGTTTCTCATTGTGATTTGATGTGACCAACTGCTTCCAGCCACCTTGATTTCTCTGCCATGGTGGACTGTCCCTTGAACTGTGAGCTGAAATAAACCCTTTCTCCTTTAAGTGGCGTTTGTCGGGGTGTTTTATCACAGCAACAAAAACGAAACTAAGACAGCCAGTGTCTCTGGACCACAAAACCAGTTGTGGAGGTGTGCACCCATGATCCTAGCACTGCACAGACTGAGGCAGGAAGGTCGAGAGTTCAAGGCTACTTTCAAGGACATAACAAGTTTGAGCCCTGTCTAACAACAACATGAACTTCAAATGCCCATTTACTTTGTACATTAAATTTAATTTAAAATATTCAGGTATACGGAGATACTGAAATAAATGTGCAGTGAGCAGTTCACACACCTACACCTCAATTCCACTCTCGTCAGCATTTTGTTGTGCAGTTGTGCACCTGGTAGGGACTAATTCCATGACTACCCCCTCCACAAATCTTTGGATGCTGAAGTCCAAAGATGGTCAGGCATGGGTCAGCTATCTATGCTGGAGATGTGGCTCAGTGGATGGAGTACTTGCCTAGCATGCACAAAGCCCTGGGGGTGGACACCCAGCACTGAAAAAGCTGGGTGCGGCACCACCTTGACAACATGTAGAATTATTGGAACAAGGGCTTCCCAACTGTAACTCTGCACTTAGGAACTGGGGCAGGAAGATTGAGTTCCTGGCCAGTCTAGGCTACATCCCAAGTTCAAGGCCCTGTCTCACAAACAAAACCCCTACAAGGTTGCTATTATTATATCCATTCTACAGATGCAGGGTGAGGTAAAGAGGTAAAGAGAGGCAGGCATTCTCGGGCTTCCTGGAGCTAAATTAGCAGGAGGGGGTGACTGGATTCAGAGAAGGCACACGCAGTTTGCATGTATGTATGTGTGGACACTGTAACCATACTTAGCTTTTTATTTTTATTTTTTTGAGAGAGGTCTCCTATAGCCTAGACTGGCCTTGAACTCACTATGTAGTTGAAGATGACCTTGGACCCCCAATTCCCCTGCCTCCGGTGCTGGTTTACAGGCGTATGTCACCACACAGAGCATTAGTGCTGGGGGCTGAACCCAGGGTTTGTGCATGCTTGGCAAGCACTCTACAAACTAAGCCACTTTTATAGCCCTGTTTTTGTTTTGTTTTGTTTTGTTTTGTTTTGAGACAGAATTTTTCTTTGTAGCCCAGGCTAGCCTATAACTCACTACATAGACCCAACCTCACTTGGCTTTGAACTCAGATTTACAGTAATCGCCTGTCTCTGCCTCTCAAGCACTGGGCTTATAGATGTATTGCTGACAACAAGGAGCTCTTTTTCTTTTCCTTTCCTTTCTTTCTTTTGGTGACAAGGACTCATTACAGACCCCCAGAATGTCTTTGAATTTTTCCACCTTCCTGCCTCAGCCTCCTAAGTGCTGGTATCACAGGCCAGTGACACTAGGCCCTGGTTCCATACTTACCTCCATTCTAATTGGAAGGAACTGATAGTGTTGGATACCTCTACTGAACTCACACTACTCAGGGTCTTAGTTGGTCTCCTGACCCAGCTCACAAAGCTTCAACCTGCTGTAGGGAGTATGGAAGGGTCCTCCAAGCTGAGCCACGAGCAGGCACCCCTCCAGCAGGAAGTAGAGACAAAATCCCCTGGCCTATGCATCGAAGACATCACAATGGCTGTGGCAGCTGGCCTCCTTTCTCCCCAGTGAGGCCTCTCCAAGGAGACTTCAGGAACTGAAAGCCTGTCCACTCAGAACCTGGAACCCAAGAACACTGCTTGAGGAGTACTTCTAAAGCAGAGGACTCTCATGGCACCCAAATGGAACCATACCAATGGTGAGGGACCTCACTCGAGAGCTAGAAGAAGGCTTGGGGGGGGACTATTTGCTGATCTGGGGCTGATCCCATCTTCCCCTAAGTCTCACTGAGCCCTACTACCCAGGTGACCCAGTAGGGACAATGGTTGGGTTAGTTCTCCAACATTCCCACTCTTGAAGCATCACAGACTCTACCAAGCAATACTAGTGGCTCCCACATCAATACAGCATCTGGGCGGCACAGCCAGGGCAGGAGCCAGGATGTGGAGCTGTGCTGCAGGCCGCAGGAATATATCATAAGAACTCAGCTGGTTATGGCAAAGTCACTACCTGGAGGAATCAGGGAATTCCTCCAGAGGAAGTCAAATCCCAAGGAGTTTTTGGTGTTACTTGGCTTGTTATATATCAGCTGTATTCTGTTATGAAAATCATGTGTGCCTTCATAGTTTTCCCAATTGACTTTTCCCTAAGGGCTAACAGTGTGGACTGGTCACTCTCTGGACATACACATTCCAGGTATTTGGAGAACAGCCTCAGGAAAAGTTTTCTCTGGAATCAGATATCTCCTTTAGCTACTTTCAAGGACTAGCAGTAATAACAGTCCACATGAAAGTCTCCTGATTTAAGGTAAATTCCACAAAGAGACACCACCTAGTTCAAGTGGATGTTAAGTAATAGCTTTACACAATTTAGCTCGGACCCTCCTTTCTTACAGCCTTACTAACTTTATAGATCTCTAACTCCTTACCTAACCACTTCTAGGAATATTTAGATAACCTTCTGCACTGACAGCTATGCTCAGCCAGAACCCCAGTTCAAGCCTCCCTGTAATTATCATTGGCAGCATCCGGCCAGGTCCATCCCCAGATGGAGGAAAGTACCTTATCAGAGATACCTCTGTATTCTCTAAAAACAGACTTAAGCATCCAGGCTACCCATTTGAGAAGGCCTGTCGGATGTGCCAATTAAGCTTTACTTCCTCCTTTCCCAAACCTTACCTCCAGTTCCAGATCTCCCTTTAACTATCACCAGAGGCATCTAGCTGTACACAGGTTGCCTAGCGACCAAGCACACTTTCCCCCACCCTGCAGAAGAAAACGGCAGATAGCTTGGACAGATAGTAGCCATAGGAAAAAAGAAGACAGTTTTATTTTCTCCCATTGACCTAGCAACTTATAGATTCTTAACATTTTCTACCAATCACGTTTAAGATTATAGTTGAGCACATAAGAGCCCTCTTCTTAGATATTACCCGAATTTAGCCTTTAGTTAATTCATTTCCCCATTGGTCACTTCCCTTTGGGGTTGCAAATGATAATTAACGGTTATTGCCTTCCTATGTGATTCTTATCACCCCTCCGTTTGGCCCTGGAAGCCTGGCTTTGCACTGCTAAGGGATTACTGCTTGTAAGTGTATATGTACTGGGACTCCCAGGACACAATGAGACAGAGAAGAGAAAAGAAAATGGAAGAACTAGATGGGTAAGAACTTGAGAGGAACAAATTGAGATGGGGAAGAACTAGATTGAAGGGCTAGAAGAGAGTACTAGAGGAACGAGATGGAAGATGAGGAAGAGTCAGATGGGAAAGTCCTAGCTGGGTAAGAACAAGGTGAAAAGGACCTAGATGAGGCAAAATTAAGACAAGAGAATTAAGATAGAACTTAGAGGGAGCAGTAGATAAACAGAGAGAAATCAGGCAAGAGAGGAGCTAGGCACGAGAACAGAACTGAAGCTGTGTATGTAGGATGTTATGCCAGAGGAATTAAAGCAAGTGGACTATAGAGCTCGGTGTGCTGAGATTCTGTTTCCCGAAAATAGTCCTCGCCGTTAGTAGTTCTCTCTCCTGAGCCCCTGGGATGTATAATATTAAGGCTGGTCCCCCTAATATTATACAAGAGAGCTGCCCATATGCTGTGGCCTGGGAAGGTGTCTGACCCCCTTTGAACAGTTTTCTCATTGGAATTCCTACCAATTCCATGTAAATAATCAAGAGGATCCAGGGTGTAGTGGTACACATCTTTAAGGCAGACATAGGTGGATCTCTCTAGTCTACATACTGACTTCCAGGACAGCATAGAGACCCTATCCCACATTAAACAAAATAAAATTAGGATCTAGGGTTTATTCAGCTGGCCCAGCTTGAGACAGGTTGACTCTAGCTGGTACTAGTCACATGCTTCATTTCCGACCTTTGGTTTCTTCTTGGAAAAAAAAAAAAAAAAAAAAAAAAGCCTGAAACTAGCCCTAGACAGCTTCTAGGCCAACATAGCTGAGATACCTCTTGTCCCCAAAGTGGAGACAGTAGGGCCACATGGCCAGGGCTGCCTGTTCTCCGCTTAGTCCTGCTCGGGGAGGAGACTATGGAAGGAGGCTCTGAGAGGGAGCTCTGAGCAGAGAGGCCCCAGAGATCCACCTCTCGATACTAGTTCCTTCCCTGGAAGGGGCCAGGCCGTTGGTGATCAAGCCCAGGTTCCCAGCAGGCACTTACAAGGTTGTACATGAAAATTTGGTGAGAATTTTACTGCCCATCCATATTAAGATCATGGTGGCTCATTCTGGGTGTGATGGCTTATACCAGTAATCTCAGCACTTGGGGCACTGAGGCAGGTGGATTGCTGCAAGTTCCAGGCCAGCCTAAATGAGATCTGAACTCAAAAAGCAAAGCTGGAGATGCAACTCAGTTGGTAGAGTGCTTGCTTAGCATGCAAGAAACCCTGGGTTTGATCTTCAGTACTGCAAAATCTGGACATGGAGGTGCAGGCCTATAATAGGTAGAGATAGAAGGGTCAGATGTTCCCTGTGAGCCTGGGAGACACAGACCTTGTCTCAACTTCCTCCCTGCCACAAAAAGCATCAGGGCCTCAGATGGAGCTCAAATATCCTGACTTCAGAGGTTAGGTCTCTCGCATCTAAAACCTACCTGGTCCCCCATGCTTACTTACTGAGGGACCTCAGGCAAGGTGTTCAACCCTTCTGAACCTCATCTCCTCGCCTGCACAATCCAAACAATGCTTCATTGGTGAATTGGTGAAAGGGAACATGGTGAAATGTGTTACCTGTTTGGCACACAGTGTGGCCAATAGTAAATGGCCCTGAGCTATGTCACACCCCAGACCTCTAGCACCTCTCCTATGGACAAGGAGGGCATATGTGGATTCAGAAGTGTCTGAGTTCAAAACCTGGCCCCTCCACCTTCTGTCTGTGTAACTGTGCGCAACTTTGCTCTTGGCCATGTGGTGGCTCCGGGTTGGCACATCTGAGCCCTGGGGCCTTGCTTCCTCTCTCTTTCAGACTCTCGGCTTTCTAAGGAGTCACCGCCTTCCAAGGAGCTACCACCTCCTTATACCAGTCCTCAAACAGGAGCACAAGGGTCATCCCAGCCATACCGTGTGTACACCCAAGTCACACCAGTGATCCAGACCAGTAAGTATAGCAGCTTTGTCTCTCTTTGTCTGGCTCCCAGAAGGCCACTTACTAAGCTCAGTGCAGACAGCACTTTCTCTGGTGAGCTCTCCTCCCACAGCCTGAGAACTCTGAAGTCCCAAGGCTGGCTGGGCTTCACACTGCTCACGTGGGGTTGGCACAGCACCAAGGGCTTCTGAGGCATCCTTTTCTACTGTGAAATTCTTGGGGATGGGGCTGGTATATAGTAGGTGCTCAAGTAATATTTATGAAATGAATATCCAGCAAGCATATCATAAGTGCTAGTCCACAGATGAGGTGAATACAGAGTCTCTAAGTTGAACCAGGGCTTTGAGACTCTAAACCAGTGTCCCAAGGAATTCCCAGGCGCTCAAGATTGACATGTTAGTGTTGCAGAATATTATTGTAAGGTGTGATACTTTTGTTTATGTTGCATTTGTTTAACTCTGTGAAGCTGTGTTACTGTGCCTGTAAAACACCCAATGGTCTAATAAAGAGCTGAACAGCCAATAGCAGGGCAGGAGAAAGGATAGGCAGGGCTGGCAGGCAGAGAGGATACATAGAAGGAGAAATCTGGGAGGAGAAAAGAAGTAGCCAGAGAAGGAGGACCCCAGGGGCCAGCCACCCAGCTACACAGCAAGCCACAGAGTAAGAGTAAGATTTACAGAAGAGAATGGGAAAAGCCCAGAGGCAAAAGGTAGATGGGATAAGTTAAGAAAAGCTGGCAAGAAACACGGCAAGTTAAGGCCAGGCTTTTATAATTAAGAATAAGCCTCTGTGTGTGATTTATTTGGGAGCTGGTTCGTGGGCCCCCCAAAAGAGCAAAAACAACTAACAACACGTTAGACTGTATCAGCCAGTTTCACCTTGCTATAACAAACCTGACCCGAGGAGCCCCCTTCAGATCACCAAGCGTGCAGCAAGATTCTGTGGCTGTCATTACAAGTACTGGTGAAGGGACGTGTTAGGCAAATGCCTACCACTGGTTATAAACCGGCTCCTCCTGGAATCGTTTCACATTTTTTTCCAGATTTATTTAAGTGTATGAGTGTTTTGCCTGCATGTGTCTATATACCACGTGTGCCTGGTGTACAAAAGCAAAAGAGGGGCTGGAGAGATGGCTCAGTAGTTAAGGGCTGCGCTTCCAGAGGACCCGCGTTCAATTCCCAGCACCCAGATGGCAGCTCACAGTTGTCTGTAACTCCAGTTCCAGGGCTTCTAACACATTCACACAAACATGCAGGCAAGACACCAATGGACGTTTGAAAAAGAGAGAGAGACAGACAGAGAC
>CABHPH010125601.1:0-24353 GCA_902168325.1 Peromyscus nudipes
TACCTTGTTAGAACACCCTCATTTCTGGGAGCCTTGGGTCTCCCGAGTGGTACTGTGCTAATGATACCAGGTCTGGTGGTGGGAACAAAGGGTTTTGATGGGTGTGCACAACTCTCCAGGCAAATAGAGAGCACCAGTTCAGGGCAGCTGCGGCCCAAGTTGTAAGGGACCTGCAAGGTATGGGAGGGAGGTGCCATCGATATTGTGAAACATGCAGCAAAGTTTTGTGTGTGTGTGTATGTGTCTCGGGGTGGGGGGGCATATTGTTTCTTGTTATGATTAGTGGACAAGGTCCCAGGGGAGAAGCATGTCTATGGATGGAGCCAGGTGCAAGCCCAATCACTTGGGATAAAGAGAGGAAAACAGAAACCCCACCAAGAAGGCTTAGAGGGGATTTAGCAGAGATGAGAAGGCTCCAGGCTTGGGTTTCATCCCACAGCACCTTTGTCCCATTTTGCTAACCCATTCCTGGACAAGTAGGTGGTCCCTCTGAGGAAGCGTGAAATTCTCCCTCTGGCTTCAGGGGCTCAGTATGGTTGGACACTCCAGGCTTCGGTCTGGATGCCTCAGACCCTCATTGTTACAACAGGCACCAGAGTGTCTGCTGACCTCAGCTACACAAAGCCTTCTCTCCTCGCAGGCTCCACCATGCTCAGCTTGAGCCACTGCCAGCCCCTAGCCAGCTTGGGCCAAGGTTCCCGACAAACTCATCCTCATTTTCAGTGTCCCAGGAGGTGCTCCCCCTAAGCAGCCACAGAATTCAGCCATTACAACTAAAGAAAACGACTAGGGAGGGGAGTTCCAGGAAAAGGTCCCAGGTCCCAGGATCCTATAGATGTCAGCCCATTGCCCCAGCAAGTACAAACTACTGAGGTCTCCTTTCTGCAGATGTGGAAGGGGAGCTCACAGAAGCCAAGTGAGCTGCTTAAGGTGGTCCAGCTCGATAGACTTGCAACTCTGATTCCAGAGCTCTTGTGAACCATGTCCAGGGAAGACCTTAATCCATATGCTTTGGCAGAGGGGAGGGTTATGTAAGAAATCAGAACTTCTTTCTACCTGCTCTCCAAACCAAGGGCACTGTGGTGTCACAGTTCATTTGAGAACATCTCAATGAGGTAAAGAAAATGGGGTGAGGAGACAAATCCCAGACAGGGCAACTAGTTGGCTATCTTAAGTCTAAGGCAGTGGGTGGGTATGTGGGGTACCAACAGCCTCATAAGCTCTCCTTACCCCAACCTCCACTTAGTTCCCAAAGCATCTTAGGCCTATAAAAAGCTGAATACACAAGACACACCATGGGCACTCCAGGGCAGCAGGCAGAGAGGCAGAGGTGCCAGACTTCCTTTCTGCTGTCAAGGGCTTTCCTTTAAAGTTCAGCCTTCTGGAGTAAAAGGCAAGATAAGCAACTAGGTCAAGAAACTATGCCTCACCAGGCATGGTGGGGCATGCCTTCAGTCCCAGAACGCAGAAGGCAGAGGCAGGTGGATTTACATAGTGAGTTCCAGGACAACCAGGGCTGTCCTGGACAGCCAAAGCCAAAGTAAAGGGACCCTAACTAGGAAGGAAGGAAGGAAGGGAGGGAGGGAGGGAGGGAGGGAGGGAAACAAGCCCTTAGTTAGGGCTGTAGAGACAGCTCAGTGATTAAGAGCACGTGTTGCTCTTGCAAAAGGACCCTAGTTCAGTTCCCAGAACCCACATGGTGGCTCACAGCCACCTGCAACTCCAGTTCCAGGGGATCCAGTGCTCTCCAAGCAAGTATATAGCACACATACATGCAGGCAGAATACTCATACACATAAAAATCAGTAAATGCAAAGAAAAAAAATCACCTACCACTCAAAATCATCTTTACAACTGAAGAGAAGCGAGGCGGTAGCTAATTAGACAACCCAACCACACATGTATACAACCACTGCCAAAGCCTGGGGCGCCATTAACATGCAGGCTGGACATCTTCCCCCTCTAAGACTCATTCAGCTGCCTGGAAGGAGGCTCTGCCGCCCATGGCCAGCCCCAAGGTCATGGGCCTTCCCAGATGTGACCAGTAGTTAGGATCCCAGCTTTCTGAGCTCTATGCAGCACTGGCTGAGCCAGAGCCCCCACACAGAGCAGGAGCTTCAGGAGGTCCGAACTCTCAGCAGCTAGGTCCTACTGCAGAGCAGGGCTGTTTCCTAACCCAGAGCCCTCTCCTTCCTAGAAATGAGCAGGTTCTTAGTGAGGTTGCCAAGCAGCAGTGTGCCCTGCTGAATCCCCGACCAGAGAAAACACCCTTTGTGCAGTCCCTTTCTTATTAGCTGTGTGATCTTGGCTGACTGACTTAACTTCTCTGACTCATTTCAAAATTGAGCGCGCTCTTACAGGCTTCACAAGGAAAAGTAAAGGGGAAGGTGTCTGCTAGATGCTTGGCACACAGTAGGCTTAAACAGAACATTTTGTTCTCCTTGGTTAGGCTTAAAAACTGGAATACCCGTCTCTGAATAGATATATGTGTATATATTTAGAGTGTAATGCTGAAGCTATACATGCCATCTCACCTGGGACCTAATTTCCAGAAGGATTAAAAAAAATCCCACTTCCTAATTTTCAGTATTGGTAAACACAACCGCAGCCTCATCAGGATCCCTTGGACTCTAAACAAAACCTTCATGCAAGTCACTTTAATCAAGCCACCAACAGCCCTCCTGTGGGCCACTCCAGCTCACTCCACTCCCCTTCCCCCAGACAACCCAAAGGACCTGGACTGAAGCCTTGAGGCAGCTGGGTGATCAACACCCAGTTTTTCAGGCTTGGGAGCCCAGTTTGATAGGGCGGACTGGAGCACACTGACTGGCAGAAATGTCTAGGTGTGTCAAATGCTTTTGGGGAATGTCTCAGCCACCTCTAAGCCATCAAGGTTAAAAGGGAAGGAGGTGGAGAGGCGGGATTTGTGTACACACACACACACACACACACACACACACACACACACACACACAGAGTGATTCTGGCAGCTGCCCCACTGCCCGCCCTGCCGGCTTTTCAGTACCAGCCAAGGAGCCACAGGCATCGCAACCACCCCCCACCCCCCTCCACCCCTCGTCCCAAGAAGTTCGAGAAATTGTCCTACCTTGTAAGGTTCTTAGGCCAGAGCATGGCACTACATTATGGTCCCTGGAGAACGGTGGACAAAGAAGCTGAGTGACTCTTAGGGGACCACAGTCCCTGCAGCCGGCCGGCCGGCCCGCCCACACCAGGCCAGGCAATCACAGCACCCTGTGAATCTGCTACTGAGGGACTAGAGAGGAGAGTGTCACCATTCCCCAGCCCTGAAGAGAAATCTGATCCGCCAACAAAATTAACCTTTAAAGTGCTGAGGGAGCGGAGGTCAGGGCTGGGTGCTGGTATCAAGTCAGCTGTGAGAAGTTTCAGCAAAGCAAATCTAACAGCAAACTCAGAAACCCTACCGTAAAGCACCGAATAGAGGGTCCTCTACGCGTCCCAGATTCAGCTATCATAGAGCCCACATCTACAGCACTAAAAACACCAAAGGTCTTTTCAGCAACATGTGGGTCTTTTAACTTCGTGAAAATCAGTGATCATAACAACTCTTTGCTCAGTCTGTGGATATGTGAATTCAAAGCATTTGAATAAAATGACAAGGAGAGAGAGAGAGAGAGAGAGATGTTACCTATCTGTACGGGACACATTTCTTTCTAGGGAGAGCAGTGGTACTGGGGTGCCAAGGGAAATATGCATTAATTCCTCATAAACGTTTTAAAAGAAATGAATCTCAGTCCGCACCCGGCTACATCGAGCTTTATGGTAGAGCGGTGAAAAAAGGAAGATGGGACCAGAGAGGGCCTAGGTCTGGGATGGGAAGGAGTTGAACCCAGCTAATCTCTCATTAAAACCTGTAATCCAGCACTCAGAAGGCAATATAGAAACAGATGCCGGAAGAAGGAAACAACCGCTGGGAACGTAAGAACTAAGTTATGTTATGGCCATAGGCTTTTATCTCCACAGAGAGGGTGAAGATGACTCAAACCCCTACTTATTTTCCCCAAATCCTACAGTTTGGCTCACAGCAGTCTAGGAAGACTTTCCCTGAGCTAGGTTTACCTCCGGGGGGCCAAGCTGCCCGCTTAGCTGGTTGAGGAGTATGTGTGTAGAGGGGGCAGGGTGGAGGAGTGGGCTTGAGGTGGAGAGCAGAGGAAGCAATAACCTGAGCATGCAGGGTCTCAGTGGGGTCAGCGTTTGCTCAGCAAACAGAAGCTTTCAGAAGGGGATGGAGACCCTTCTGGCCCCCACCCACCTGAGAGGGATAAAATAAAGTTTGATTCAAAGAGAGAAGGAGGGGGCGGGGCTGGGAGTGTTTCCCAGGTGAATAAAAAGGCAAAGAGTCTAGGAGCTGAGATTGCAATCTTCAAGGAGCCCCAGCCAGGGAGGTTACTCATTCCTGTCTCAGCCCCCAGGGCCCTCCTCCACCTGAGGCATCAGCAGTGGGGAATGGTAAGGCAGAGGTGGGGGTTGGGTGGAGGGTAAGTGTGGCTAGTCCAGATTTACTGAAACCGAAGCCAGGGCAGACAGAAGCTCTTACTGACCAGGGTGCTTCAAAGCTCTGATGACCATCTTCTCTGTTCTAGAAATTACTAGTTTTTCTTTACAATATGTCTGAATTGGTGTAAACAAAGAAATACACACACACACACACACACACACATTCTGCAGTTGCTGTTTGCATTAAGCAACAGAACATGTTTAAAAAACACACACACACACTAACTAGCCATGGAGATAAACTAGGGGTTGCCTATGCATTCATTTACTTATCTATTCACCCTGCTAATGCATATTCACAGAGGTGTGCAACCTGCCTGGCAGGCACGGCTTTAAATGCAAGGATGCAGCAGTTAACAGAAGAGACAAAAAAAAAAAAAAAAAAAAAAACCCTTGAACGGAACTTATCTTTTAGTGGAAACTATGGAGTTTCATCTGTGAACTACAAATTAAAAGGACAAGAAAGGTAAGTTATACAGTTGGTTAGCGATAATGGCTATCGAAAAAATACAATGCAAAGGATAGGGTGTGATGTGGCCAGGATGCTTTACACAAGGTGTCTGAGAAAGCCCATCCACTAGAGACCTGAAAGCAGCCTGGGAGCTAGCTGTGTGAATACCTGAGTGCAAGAGCCTTCCAAGAAAAGAGCCAAGTCCTCGAGGCAGGATGCACTCCACACATGGAGTCCAAGAGTACAGGGCTCAGCAGAGTGACCAAGGAACCAAAGGGAGCCTGGGAGAGGGTCAGGCCAGAGGGTCAAGGTCCTAGGAGGTGGAGCCTGCGGGTCACGGGAGACAGCTTGGGCTTGACTTCACTGAGGAAGAGCAGTTACTCAGAGGGTTATAGTAAGTGGTGGTTTTCCTTTGGACAAAATGTCATATAACTATTGTATAACAGGAATAACTGGGTCATGCACAAGGCAAATGTATTGTATAAGAACAAGTGCTTGGTTCTGTGGCCAGATGTAAAAATCATCCCTTTAATAGGAAAGGCTGAATTCCTCCAATCAGTGACAATCAGGTGTGACTAAAAAAGACCCAGGCAGGGGCTGGAGAGAGGGCTCAGGGGTGGAGAGCACTGGCTGCTCTTGCAGAGGGCCCATTGATTCCTGACACCCACATGGTGGCTCACAGCTGTTTACCCCAGGGATCCAACGACCTCTTCTGGCCTCCATAGGTACAAGGCACACACAGGCATACATGCAGGCAAAACATCTGTACACACACAACAACATCAATTCTTTTAAAATTAAAGAGAAAGACCAACACACACACACACACACACACACACACACACACAGAGAGAGAGAGAGAGAGAGAGAGAGAGAGAGAGAGAGAGAGAGAGAGAGAACAAAACAAAGAAAACACTAAAACATGCAGTAAGCCACTCAACTGGGAACCAGTGGGCACTTCCCTGATTCTTGACTGGGAAGTGTCATTTCTGACCCTGACTTAAAAACTGGGCCAATTCTAGCCAGGCAGTGGTGGAGTGCACTCCTTTAATCTCAGCACTTGGAAGGCAGAGCCAGGTGGATCTCTGTGAGTTGGAAAACCTGTCTCGAAAAACCAAAAAAACAAAAATAAGGCTGGCCAAACTGTAATGACCTTCTAGAACTCACAACAGTTTCACTCATAACCATGTTATCAAACATGTTAAGGTTCCAAGGTTACTGTCATTTTTTAAAAGCAAAAGAAGCTGATTAAACTCTATCCAGATATCAGAAAGTAGAACAAAACTTTATTCTGGGAATACAGTCACACGACAGAAAATTAAGAAAATGGATCTAAAAGACAGCCCTATTTTCTCTCTCTCGTCCCCCCTCTCTCTATATGTATCACATGCATGCAGGTCCCCACAGAGGCCAAAAGGGGGCACCAGATCCCCTGAATCTGGAGCTATATATAGATAATCGTGAGCAGCCTGATGTGGGTGCTATTAACTGAACCCAGGTCCTCTGCAAAAGCAGTTAGTGCTCTTAACCCTTAAGTCATTTGTGCAGCCTCTAGGCCCCTGTTTCCAATGAGTACTGTATTCAAGCCATTGCAGGGAGGAACCTTCTCCTTCCCCAGCACAGTCAGGTGCCCCTTCTTTATTGCCCCACCTCCGGCTGAGAAATATGCCACCTGTCCCTTCAAATACAATAGGATCTTCAAGCTGGTGATCACTTAGCACACAAGTTCTGGGTTTGATGCTCAATGCCAAATGCTTCTATAATCCCAGCATGCAGGGGTGGAGGCACCTTCAACTATGTAGTGAGTATAAGGCTTGCCTGGGTTGCATAAGACCTTATCGCAAAAGCAAAAACCAAAAACACAAAGCCAAAATCTTGGACTCCATGTTCTTCCTTGATTGTTGAGAGTCTTTGCCAAAAGAGCTCACACCCCACCATCAGACTTTGGTACTCAAGACTCCTCTGAGAACACTGCCTTTCTTCCCTAAGTACAACAATGGCTTCTTCCACAAACAGCCACTTCTCCATCCTCATCCCATCAAGGGTCCAGCAGCAGGTGGCATCTACTCCTCCCTTCTCAGGTTCCCATGTGGTGTTATCCTCCACACTGGGCCTCCTCCTCCCTCACTGACCATTCTGGGTCTCCTTCCTCCTGGCCTCAACATCCCTTCTCTCCCTCTGTTCTCTACCATCCTCTTCTGTGACCTCATGCATGGCTCCAAATACTAGATATAGTCAGATAACTCTAATGTGGAATGTCTCAAGCCTGGGCCACCTGGGCACTCAGCACATGTGAAATCAAATCCTTCTACCAAGCTAATGCTTCCAGCTTCCAATGAGTCTCACTGCACTACGAGAGCTTTGGTCATTTCAATGTGTGACTATGTGTCAGCTTTCCCAATTCTCTCTTCCTCCTTCTTTCCAAGTCTTGTAGATGACATGCCCAACAACATTGTTGTGGGAGACATAAACAATAACCTGCCCCTTCCTTACAGGCTTGCAAATGACAGACCAAAGAATGATTTCACCAAAGTCCAAGCTACAAAGTTTACGGATCGAGGTGACCTCAAAGCTGACACACCCCTGGAAAATCTTCTTCCAGCATGGCTAATGACTTCCCCATAGGTGTATGGATAGGAATCCTTATTTCAAACAATCTTCCACAGGCTATATCCTGTCTCCAAGACCATGAAAACACATGCAATTTGTGTAGAATTACATACATGTGGCCTGGCCGGATAGGAGGGAGTAGTCCAGAACCTCAGGTGAGGGTCCAATGACCCTACCTGTCCCATCCTTCATCACCATACAACAAGCCTGAGCTTGAGAGTCTCCGTGAGCAGGCTGCTGTATGTCTGAGGAGAGAGATCTATGGTGGAGACAGCCTGCTCACTACTCAGCCTTTCCAGTAAGAAGAACGGGATCCAAGCCTGATGCCTCTGCCTCTCCCATCCCCAGGCTCAATCCTCCAGACATGGTGACAGTGACCTTTCTCAAGTGTTCATCAGACCCCATCATTCCCACCTCTGATGCCTTCCCAAGGAACTGAGTGCCAAGGCCAAACTCATTGCCTGCCGGGAAGGATCAGTGCGACCTGTCTCCTGTCCCTGTCACCTGTGGCTCTGCACTCCCCTCCGACATGGCTGTGTTCTCCAGTGAAGCTTGCCTTTCACTCTTAAGAAAGTCTCCATACACTCTTGACCCAGTAACCCTTCCCCTATGACCTTCTTGCAGGGGCTTTCACTCTGCATTTCAGTAGGCTCCTTTGCCACTTTTCCATTTGGTCTCAGTCATCTCCTCCCATGGCCTACAGCCATGCTGCTGTGGCCCTGGCAGACGGAGGACTGAAACCTCTCTTCCACCTGCTGGAGCCTGTGAAGTGTCCCCAAATCCTTTAGCTCCAAGATTTTTACTTGGTCACAGACCCAGCTGAGAGCAGGGCAGACACTCGGCAGGGTATATCCTATAGGAAATAAGCTAACAAGATTTTTTTTGGAGGGTTGGGGGAGCCTTTCGAGACAAGGTCTAATTATGTAGCCCTGGCTGGAGGGAACTTGCCATGAAGACCAGGCTGGCTTCAAACTTGTGGCAATCCTCCTGCCTCTGCCTTCTCAGTGCTGGTGTTATAGGTGTGTGCCTCCATACCCAATGACAACGTTTTGCGTCTTACCGGCCCCTGAAGCCTGGCCGGAAGCCCATGTCAGCACAGCTGCTTCTGGGTCTTCTAGCTATGGCCTCATTTCATGCTCTGACCTTTGGCTTCTTTATCTGGAGCACCAGGCATCCAGTCAGTCTGGCCACTTTTTATAGCTTGTTAGTAACAGAAAGGAGAGGGAGGGCGGGGAGAAGACAGGCGGGAAAGCCAGGAAGGATGAACCAGAACGCAAAGAGAGATAAAAGGGCCTATGTGGGATACATGACATTGGCTGGTGTGAGGATATCCAGGATGCAGCCTGAGGCAGCTAGTGGAAGGCAAAAGACACCCTAGACTCTTCAGCAAAGCCTTCAAAGGAAGACGGATGTGGTGGCTCATGTCTGTAACCCCAAATTCGAGGCCAGCCCAGACTACATTGGAAGCTAGGCGGAGCTATACTGTGAGGCACTATCAACAAAACAGAAAACACAAAACAAGCTGGGCATGATGGCTCACATCCGTCATCCAGCACTTGGGAGATCAAGGCAGGAGGCTCACTTGGGCTACGTAAGTGTATGACAAGCCTGGGCTACAAGGAGAGCCTGTCTCAAAACAACAGTTACAACACAAATAAAAACAAACTCCCAAACAAGACAAAATAAAGCCCCTTGGGGCCATGAGATGGCTTAGAAGGTAGGGGGATTGCTGCTAAGTCTGCCAACCTGAGTCCAATTCTGGACCCACGCGGTTGAAGAGAGACTGACTCCTGCAAGTAGCCCTCTGACCTCCACATTTGAGCGCTCTCTCTCTCTCTCTCTCTCTCTCTCTCCTCTCTCCCCCCACACACAGAAAGAGAGAGAGATTATATAAATGTAATTTGAAAAAATTTAGAAGCTTCATATAACGTAAGATATAGGAAAAAATTATTCTTACTGATAACAAGAATTAAGGTGTATAAGATTCAGGGCTGAAGCAATGGCTCAGTAGTTAATAGCACTGTCTGCTCTTCCAGAGGACTTGGGCTGATTCCTAGCATCCACATGATGGCTCACAACCACCACTTCCAGGACAACTGACATGTTCTTCTAGTCTCCATAGGTGTACATACATGCAGTCAAAACACTTGTCCACATATAATAAATAAATCTCACAAAGAAAGGAAAAAGATTTGTAAGATAGACTGCCTCTAACTCTCAGAACTGTTCTGGCATGTATCATAAGCCCACATTATAGAAAAAAAAAGTCTAGGTCTGGAGAACTCAGTCATATGATACTAAGCACACTGCTGCCTTACAGGACTGAACACCTCTAGGTCACTATGCCAACAGACGACACATTTAGTGGACCATTAACATGAACAGGTCATTAACAGGACAGTTCTGAGCCCTCTGGCTGCTTCAATACTAGGTTTGGTCCCAGTGAGATACATTCTCTTCCCAAACTCTGTGCTGGACTGGTGCCTACTCAGTCTAACATACGAGGGTGCACACTGCAGTGACACCAGTGGTATGTAAGCGTTCATATTCAAGGGGTCCTTTCATAGAACTTGGCATCTGCTATGTGTGGAGGTGGCAGTTGGTTAAGTAAAACACAGACTACATTTCATTGCAAACTGACATCTAGGTAAGGAGGGTGTACTCTCTCCGAGCCCCTTTGGCTAACAGCAGCCGCTACACAAATTCCTATGCTGAGGTCTCCAGGGTGTCAATTGAGAAAGTTAGTTCAGGAGGTCTTTTAGGAAGAATAGGGAGCTAGGCCTCTGTGCACCTCCAGTCATGAAAATAAACCTTACGTAGTGGACAGACAGGAAGACCCAGAAGCAAACCTACATGGCTCCTCGGTCTTTGCACCCACACTATAAAAGCTAAGGGGGCTCAGAAGAACGCAGTTGACTACAGGGTCTGTATTTATAAGGGTACTGACTGAACAGAGAATTCTGAGCTTTCAAATATATGTTTTGCAGCTGCAATATTATCTCCATCAAGACAGGCAAGCATGGTGGTATACAGGTTTAATCATAGCATTCTGAAAGCAAAGGCAGGAAAGTCTCTGAGATTTTTTTTTATTTGATTTAACTGCATTGATCAAATGAAAAGCTTCTTATTTTTGTATTTAATGTTTCTTTCTTAATAATTTATTTAAATTTATTTTATGCACATTGGTGTGAAGGTGTCAGATTCCCTGAAACTGGAGTTATAGACAGTTGTGAGCTGCCATATGGGTGCTGGGAATTGAACCCCAGTCCTCTGGAAGAGCAGCCAGTGCTCTTAACCACTGAGCCATCTCTTCAGCCCCGATCTCTGTGAGTTTGAGGCCTGCCTAGTCTATATAGCAAGCTCCAGGCCACCCAAGGCTGCATAATACAGGCTGGTAGGGGTTACATAGTGAGACCATTTTAAGAAAGAGGGAAGTAGGGATGGGCAATGGGGCTAGGAGTGTGGCTCACTTGGCAATGAGCTTGCCTGGCAGAAAGGAAGCCCTCGATAGGGTCCCTAGCTCTGCACAGTGCTATACACCTGTAGTACCAGCATTTGGGATTTGGGGGCAGGAGGATCAGACGTTCAAGGTCATACACAGGGAACTTCAGGCCACATGAGACTCTGACACAGAAAACAAAATCAATCAATCAATCAATCAATCAATCAATGGAGACAGGTACTTTATGAACTATTCAAAGTGACCCTTCCCTGGTTTCTAAAGATTCTACACCTTCCTGGGTGTCTGTGAACATGCCCACTGCAGGATGTGATAACTAGGGAGAAGGGCAGGCAGGCTGGGGTGGAGGAAAATGGCACAGTGACTAGTGGTGTTTGCCACCAAGCCTGTTAGCCTGACGTAAGCACGCACACACGAATAACTAGATATAATAAAAATAAAATCGAGAAGACACAGAACCAGGGACAACGAAGACCAAGGGAAGGGGCTGGAGAGATGGCTGAGCCGTTAGGAGCACTGGTGTCTTCCAGAGGACCCAGGTTCGATTCGCAGCACTTACCTGGCAGCTCACAACCATCTGTAAGTCTAAGGGATCCAACATACGCTTCTGGCTTACTCAGGCACCAGGCATGCATGTGGCTCCCATGTACACATGTAAGCAAAATATCTGATCACCTGACCCAGCCCCTAGCAGGCTGTGATTTAAGCCAACAGGCAAAGGACTCAGGTTCCCCCGTACTGGCTCAGAGTCAGGTAGCTCTCACACCTTGGAGGTACACCACAGCACAAAGGAGAGCACAATGGGAATAAAGGTTGGGAATAGAGTTCTCATCCTAGCCAGTCACCATCACCATGTTGACTGGCCAAGTCACCTTCTGAATGTGGCTCTGAAATCACTTGCCTACACAGTCCTCTGAGGCCCCTCCAGGCATGATGTTTACCCCTGGATCTTCTCCTGAAATCCTTCTCAGAAGAAATTCATTTCCCTGAGAAACTGACTCTCAAGCCATTAATCCTCTGCTGGGGATGGAGCAGCCCCCAAGCTCATGACTAGCTTTCTAAGTGCCAGGTACCACATGCAACAGTCAATGTCCACCCACATGGAACCTTCTGCAACCATGAGCTAAGGCACTCTTTATGGAGAAAGCCTGCTCCTTCCTGCCTGAGCCTTGGCATTTCATTATTTCCCTTCCAAGTTCATAGGAAACTATAAAATCAGTTCACAAAACCTTCTACAATCTCTAAACCACGATTTTGTCTAGTTCAAAAGAATGGGGTGGGGAGTCTGGCCAAGAGCCCAATTCATTCTAGGTATTTGTCTAGCAGGAAGACCATCTGAAAAGTTACAGACTGGTTAAGAATTAAACTTCACTTAACCATTAGTCTCCAAGAGAAAACCTGTTTTGAATAGGGGAAGAAAAGAAAACAGGATTCCAGCACACAATAAGAGCTCTCCATTTTTTCCCTTGTATTAAAAACCCAAATTGTGGCGCTTGGCCTGCACCTTTAATCCCAGCACTCAGGAGGCAGAGGCAGGTGGATCTCTGTGAGTTTAAGGCCAGCCTCATCTATAGAGTGGGTTCCAGGACAGCCAGGGCAAAAAGAAAGAAAACAAGAAAAAAAAAAGGAAAGAAAGAAAGAAAAAGAAAAGAAAAATTCAAGCTATATGCACCAGTGACATTAACTTTGGGTACCAGATAAGTATGAATTCATACTTACCTAGAAGAGAGATCTTATCATCCCCCACTCACAGATGAGCTGCCACTCAAAAAGGGTACAGAAGCTGTTGAGGACACACAGTGGGCTGGAGAGATGGCTCAGTGGTTAAGAGTACTTTGGGTCTTGTGTAGGGCCCAGGTTCAATTCCTAGCACCCATGTGGTGACTTACAACTCTCTGTAACTCCACTTCTAGGTGACCCAGTGCCATCTCCTGCCTTCTATGAGCAGTAGGTATGCATGTGGTACATAGTCATCCATGGTAGCAACACAATCATACACATAAAATAAAATTTAAAAATCTTCAGAAGAAAAAAGAAACTGGGCCTAAAGTTCTCAATTACTGTTTGCCACGGCTCTTCTTTGCTAATGTTCACTGCCCTATTTAATCCATCTGGCAGTACCTACGTAGTAAACATTACCCCCCAGTTTATATGAAATCAGTGGGGGGAAGTGGGTTGGCTAATTTGTCCAAGGCCACACTGGTGGTGAAATCTAGGGTGACCAGCTTTAATCACTCCTCAGTTTTTGCCTTGACTTTGCACTTGGTACACAAGAAAGGATGCCAGCCTCATCATGCCCTTCACTGGTAGAGTGAGACAGGAAGTTGAATCCATGGCTCCCCTCCTTCTCGTCTCCCTGCCTAGAAGACTAGGTGACACTACAAGTGGGTGATGTCACAGAAGATTCTCATTCTGTACTCTGATTTAGGCTTAGAGAGAAAGATAAATAAAAACTGTCATTCTATTTAGATAAAAATGCAAACAGTTAACACTGAGGATTCAGCTGTGACAGCCGACTGGATGGAGACAGAGACTCCGTTCTTTAGCCAACCTTCTTCCACACATGGAACCAGGAACAATGGAGACTGTGAATGGCTCAGGCCAGCCCTGTCACCAACAGTCAGGACATACTGGAGACTATGTCCTACAGGTTCCGGGACATCATGGCACCAGTGTCAGAGCTGTACGGAAAATATAGACATATAGAATGCAGGCTTTATAGACAGCTCACACTAGTGTGCACACATCAAGCTCCAACAATGGCCTTTGCATTGTTGTTTAAGAACAACAAGGCTGAAAGAAACACCCAGAACGCCCCCTAGTTGGAAAGAGTTAATTAAAGGGTGGCTCCTCACTGAATGGAGAACTATACGTTATTTAAAATGATGCTCAAGAATTCTGATAAGATATTCTCCTGCAGTAGCATTATAGTACCTGCTGACAAGCAAGTTATAAAACACCTCTCATTTCCTCTGGGTTAATAAAGTAATAGTTGAAATTGAGGTCTGCAGAGCCACACTCTACAGGTTCCAGGTCCGGCTCGGCACAGTTAAGCTGTCTGACTGCCAAGCTGCTCAGGCAGGTGCATCTCAGCAGCATCAACTGAACCATAAGTGGGAGCGGGTAGGAATCTTACTTTTAGAGATGAACTAAAGCCACCATGCATGTGAAGAGCTTAGACAGTGCAAGGCTCATAGTACATGCTGGAGAAATGAGTGCAGCCCTCGGGGGAGTAGAAGCAGGAGATCAGAAGTTCAAGGTCTTCAGCTATGTAGGGAGCTGAGTCCAGCCTAGATACTAGGCTAGTGGCTCCTGTCTCGGAAGCAATGAACAGAAATGTCTGAGCTTTTGAAAATAAAATGCATGAACAGAGAGAATGTGGGAAACACTGACACACTGATGGGTCTCTGAGTCAGTGTCGACCTTTTTCTTCAAGCCCTACTGTTTGCTTATCTGTATTTCTCATGTTTTCACACAGTAAAACATACGCTGTTTTTTAGCAAAGCAGGAAACCACATGGCTCCAAAATTTGTTCTTAAAAAAAGACTACAGGGAGTCTGATGGCTCAGCAGGTAAAGGTGCTTGCTGCCAAGTGTGATGGCCTGAGTTTGATCCCTGAAACCCACAAGGTGGAAGGAGAGAACCAATGCCCACAAACTATCCTCTGACCTTCACTCATGTGGCACTGTGGTGTGTGTGTTTTCCTCTGCCCCTACCCCCACACTAAAATAAATAAGTAAATGATACCTGGCATTCCCCTTCCCCCTAAGAAAAGATGTTAATCATAGTAGATATTTAAAAACTGGAGCAAGTGTGAGGGATTTCCTGGTCTTTCCTGGTTTATACGAAGTACTTTGGTGAAGATTCCCAGGCAGGGTGACTGCACAGAGATGGGAGAGACTGATTTCTTTAGCAGCAATCCACTTAGTTTGAAATGGCAGGAAGTTTAGCGGATTAAGGGTATTACAGTCGCTATTCATAAAGGTGTTTTGTTAGAACTTCCAAATAGCAAGCTGGTGAAATAAGCCTCACACAGCCTTAAATGAAAGCCTGTTACAGTACTTAACATTTCCCAGAGAAGGAAAAAGACCTCCAGGTATTAATTTACCTAGAGCAGCTGCCTGGAAGATACTGTAATGGATCCATTTAGCCAGGGCTATAAAGCAGGTCACCAGTCACAGAACTAGGCAGCCTGGACCCGGAGCCCCCGGTGGAATGGTGGGACTTCAATTAGCAGTAATGAGAGGTGTGTCTGCATCCTGATGTGCCACAGCTGCACACCTGATCCAAGGGCATTTTTTAAAGCTGCTAGGATCCAGGAAGCGCAAGGTAGGTTTGGCTTTTAAAAGTCACCAACAAAAATAAAAAGAGCCCACTACCCCTTACAAGCACACCTGGGAAGAGAGAGCCATGTCAAACTCTCAGAAGGTTGGAGCCTGACCTTGACTGAAACCAGGCTTCCACTGAAAGGCCTGTGCCGCTTCAGCCCCTGGAGCTAAGCATTCTTGAGTTAAGGCTTCATGTACAGACCTAGATGGGCTTAGGAGAGGCTCTGTTGTGCTTTCAATGTGAAATGCTCACCACAAGCTCATGTGATGGAATGGCTGGGTCCCAGCTGGTGCTGCTGGTCACACAGGGGTGGCATGGATCCTTTAGAAGTGCAACCTCAGTGGAAGAAGTCGTCACTGGGGGTGAGCCAAGAGATGTATGGCCCAGCCCTACTTCCTGTCCCTCTCTCCTCTGCTTCTAGGTCCTCTAAGATGTGAGCAGGCAGCCTTACGCTCCCACAGCCACAGTCTTTGCAAGCTAATTCCACTACTAGGAGCAAGTAGCCTGTCTCCAGGCCTTCCGTCTCTATCTTGATTGACAGCATCCCCTCAAATAGCAGCAAGCCACAGGAAGTCCTTTGTCATGGTGCTGTTTGTCAGGTATCTGGTCACAGGGACAAGAAGGTAACCAGTACAGTCTAACCAAATCTCTGCAAAAGGAATCCCATGTCTTCCCACCGCTCCTTCTGAAACCACAGTTTTAACAGGCACCCTCCCAGTTAGGACAGCACTGGGAAAGTCTTCCCCAGTGGCAAAGGGGAGGGGCACAGAGAGGCAACTGAGGCGCCTCAGCCAGTGGAGGTGCATGGCCTGTCCCTGGGCTGCTGTCTGCTCCCAGGTGACCAGGATGTGATGGTGAAGTAGACAGTTCCTGCCCTCAAGATGATGAGTGACAGGCAAGGAGCAGACCTTTAGAGGATGACACTATCGGTGCTGTGATGAAGACAAGTCCATCAAGGGCCCTACGAGGGACACGTGACCTGGTCTTTGGTGAAGAACAGTCAGGGAAAGCTTTGTGGAGAAGATGGCATTTAATGTGAGTCCCCAGGAGGTGAGGTAAGGGAAGAGAGGACTCTGCAAAGGCTAAAAGGTGGGAGACGGGGTTTTTAGGGGTGACTTGTAAGGTAGTGTGGTGGGATGAGAAGGAACCAGATCTCATAGGAAGCCCAGTCATTGAGACCTGAACTTACACCCAAGCACTATCAGGATCCCTGGCTACCAGGAAAGCTAGCACAACTCTGTTTCTTTCCCACCTCAGAAGCCTCAGACAACATGGAGTTTGTGAAGCAGCTGCCTTCCTGCACTAGTACTCAATGGTCAGATCCCAAATTGGACACAGGGTTGATTTGGAGGCCCTTTGGCTAAATTCCCAGTGTGTGCCCAGGAGGAAAGGGAGTACCTTGCCTCAGGTCACACAGTTTAGTGGTACATTCAAGGCTAGAGCTCAGATTGTCAACCCTCAGATATGGTTATGGCTTTACCTCTGTTTCTTTCCATCACGGATCATGAATTCCAAACTCCCACCATAAAGGCAGGGAGGTTCCAGGGATGTCTGTGCTTCTGTGTGGGGATGTACAGACTCCTGTACCAGTGAATAAGGTGGGAAGGAATGGAAAAGAGCATTGATAAGGACAAGCAGCTAGAGCAATCTTACTCATTTAAAGAGAAAAATGCACATGGGGCAGCAAGATGGTTCAGTGGGTAAGGGTGCTTGCCACCAAGCCTGATGACCTGAGTGGGCTCTGTGGGACCCACATGGTGGAAGAGAAGAACTAACTCTAGCATGTTGCCCTCTGACCTCCACAAGCATGCATGTACACACACACACACACACACACACACACACACACGCACACACAAGCACACACACACGTAATTTAAAAAAAAAGCAGTTGACCCAGCACTCATAGGGTAGAGGCAGGCAGGTCTCTGTGAGTTCAAGGCCAGCCTGGTCTATATAGCGAACCCCATGACAGCTAAGGCTATATAGAAAGATACTGTTTCAAAAATAAAACAAATCAAAAAAAGCAGTAAAGAAAAACATCCTTTCAATTCAATTAAATCACTTTAAGGGAGTAAAAATGCTTCCAGCATTATCCTATTGAAAAATATTTATGGGCTGGAGAGATGGCTCAGAGGTTAAGAGCACTGACTACTCTTCCAGAGGTCCTGAGTTCAATTCCCAGCAACCACATGGTGGCTCACAACCATCTGTAATGAGATCTGGTGCCTTCTTCTGACTGCAGTCATGCATGCTGTATACATAATAAATAAATAAATCTTAAAAAAAAAGAAAAAAGAAAAATATTTATGACATGCCAAAAAAGTCTAGCATGTGCAGGCACACACACCATTCTGTACAAATGGTTTATCTAGCAAAACAACCAGGGGACAGAAGAGAGATCTGAGAACTTGAGTCTTCAACTGCCAAGTGGATCAAAGACACAGGATGCCGAGAAAGCAGTACATGCAACTAAATTTAGTCTTCTCCCATACCGCTTCCCCCACTGCCAAGGTCTGCGGACTGCTGCCTGGACACTGCCTGGGTAAGTGATCTCCATAGAGCCCCCATCTCTCAGAAAGCCTATGGCTCTCCTCTCTTAGGCTCAGGCTGACATGGATCATGAGAGGTGATGTTTCTGCTTGTGTCCCTAAAGCTCTGCCAGCTGTCATGGACTGGAAAAGCTGTAGGAAGTTTCCAGAACTTCAGAAGTTATAGAGGAGAATCAAGGACGTTTTCCTCGAATCCAGAAGAAGAAAAAAGATCTAGAGGCAGATGAAGACAGATTGGCACACACCCTCTGACTGGTTGTAGCTTAAAATGCACGGGCTGAAGTGTTCTGAAACACCGGGCTTCTGTCTCCCCACCATCCCACATCTACTAATCACATTGCATGAACTGTGATAGATGACCTTCACTGTCAACCTGACTGAATTTAGGATCACTGTGAAATACACCTCTAGGTGTGTCCACAGGGGTGTACTCAGAAAGGTTTAACTGAGGAAAGAAGACGAACCCTGAATATTGGTAACACTGTGCCGTGCCAGGGGCTGGGGTAATACACTGAATAAAAGAAAGAGAAAGTCAGCTAAGCAACGACTTTCACCTCTCTCTGCTTCTCGACTGTAGATACAACGTAACTATGATTCTGCCACCATGGTGGACTGTACTCTTGAACTGAGTCAAAATAACGCCTTCCTTAAAGTATTTTTACACATCAACGTGAGAAGTCAGGAATACAAGGGCTAAAGTATCATAGCATTCTCCTCCCATCTGAAAACGTTCTTCCAAGCCCTACACAGCACCACAGCCCAACAGGACAATGGCGAGGGGCCAGAGGAAGGAGATGGGGACTGTATGTCAGCACAGTGGCAGCCTTGGTGGTGGCAGCTGGCTGGGTCCCCTACACCTCTCCACAGTCCTAGTGCAGTTCACATATCAGGCGAGGTACAGGTCTATGATGAGCCTGCCCTGCCTTTCAAAGGAGACCTAAATGTTTCAAGGACTGGCTTTTGTCACCTAGCCAACCTGTCACACCTATCTTCTGGTGCCTTGGCACATGCTGCTGGCTAAATTTAAACTCTTTTGAGAGTCGTTTCTAACTTGACGTTTCTCTCACTCGAAAGAGGAACAGGTCGGCTCCTTTGGTGAAAATAACACAGCCCACCCAGTCAGTGCAGACAGATGGAGCCTGTCAGGGGAGTCAGAAGTGGCTCACAGCTTCTGTGCCTCCAGCAAAGTCCCCACTCCACACCCTGCGCACACAGATGTGCCACCACATTCCTTAGTGACCTGATTCCTCCGTTTCTGTAACAGCTTACAGAAGAGAGTGTGTAAGCTGACTCTCTGTAGGCTCTCCATCCCTGCTTTCTGAGACAGGAGAAGAAATCATCATTGGAGACCAGGGGTTCTGTGATGTGGAAGTGTAAACTAAATAAACCCTTTCCTCCTCCACTTGCTTGTCATTTTGGTGTTTCATCACAGCAACAGAAACCCTAACTAAGGCACAAACATTAGCTGCTGCAGCCAGGATCACCACAACGGCTGCAACTGGTATCGCTGTTGCCACAGTTTCTCAACTTCAGGCTCCATTTAATTCTTGTTTGTTTGTTTGTTTGTTTGCTTGCTTGTTTGCTTGTTTGCTTGTTTTGGGGGTTTTCGAGACAGGGTTTCTCTGTGTAGTTTTGCGCCTTTCCTGGAACTCACTCTGTAGCCCAGGCTGGCCTTGAACTCACAGAGATCCGCCTGCCTCTGCCTCCCGAGTGCTGGGATCAAAGGCATGCGCCACCACCGCCTGGCACCATTTAATTCTTAACATGAACACTAAAGGTTATATTGACTCTGTGAGAGTTTGGCAGGATCAAAGAATGGTCAGGACTCAGCGCAGCTGCTCTGGACTGCATGAGTTGACTGACCTGGAATCACAGGGTGGATATCTCTCAGACTTTGGTGTTTAAAGTGTTAAGACAGACAGCAGGATAGGGTGTTTCCCTGAACCTGGAGCTCACAGATTCAGCTGGACTTGCTGATCAGGATACCCCTGGACCCTCCTCCTGTCTCTCATTCCCTAGTGCTGGGATTACAGGTACGTATGCTGGGCCTGGCTTTTTTATATGGGAGCTGGAGATCTGAACTCGAGTCCTCATACTTGTGCATTTAACCACTTCCCACGCCCCGAGCCTTTGCCTTTAAGTGTGCTGCCTTGGGTTCAAAGTCTTCCATCAAATGAAGCATTAGGGAAAAGGGAGGCAAGAGGAAACCCACCTTACGGGAACTTTCGGGGACAGCCAGGCTGAGCCTTTCTTGGAAGGAGGCACTGTGAGAAGGAGCAGTGACCTGGCTGGAAGGGACATCAGATTGTTGGCATCAGAGCCTCTAGCTCTGTGCTTCACTGGCACTAGGTGGCCCTTCCCTCCATGCAAGCATGACTCCAGTCTGTCCAGAGTCCGTGTCTGCACACTGCTAGGCTCCTGGGGGTGTGGCTAGCTCCACGACCCTGTATACTTGAGGCAGCAGGAAAGTGGAAGCCTGAGAAGGTACAGCTTATACTAGGACCCCCAGCTCTAAAACTCAGGGTTCCTCCCAGGCCAGCTAAACTTGGAGAGGCTCTCCTTTTGGCTTTTCAGATCTGTCTGGGAACACGCAAAAGAAACAGCAAGCCTCCTGCCTGAATATGGAGGGGACTTAGGTCAGTAGAGTAGCAACTATCATTGGAACTTGGGGATTCTGGGTTAGCCTCTGTAAGGCCTCTGGAGTTTAAGGGGCCCCAGAAATTGAACCCAGTTTCTTAGGGGGTCTCAGGGTTCATCAACAAGCAAGGGCTGGGGTTTCTCTTCTATAACCCCAACTTCCCACGAGTCCTCTGTAACTAGACATGATTAGCACTCTGCCAAAACTGTAACAAGAACATCTAAACTCAGTGAGCGGATGGCTGAAGGAGAAGAGAGCTAGATTCAAGTCACTTGGGGCAGCCAGCAACAGTGGAGGCCTCTGCCAGCAACAGTGGAGGCCTCTGCTCTCACCCTGGGCTGTCAAGAGGCAGATGGAAACGGGCAGACACAGAGCCAGAGCAGCAGGGTAGGTGAGCCATCTCTCCAGCCCGAGCGCTGCTTCTTACACCTGCTTTCTGTGTTTCCAGATTCATAACCTAGCCTCTCCAAGTCAGCTGTGCCACCTAACTGGGGTTTAGTGGGCAGTCCTTCCTTCAGAGATGGGTATGCAGACGGGTGCAGAGCTCACCTCGATCCGGGCCACCAGCTACCAGCTGTAGTTCCCAGTCACCTGACTCAGGGTATATTCTCAGCACCCAGCAGAGGCAGAAAGGGCTGTTTTTCCCTACCCTGTCCAACCTCAGGACCCACCTCCCCCACCCTCGTTTCTCCTACAGTGACCTCCTGGACTCCAATTGGAGGGTGTGTTGCTTAGCAGAGAAAGCATCTCTCCAGCCTGGCTTCCTCCCAGTTGCTGGGAGAGCCATGCCCTCTTGGCTTCGCAGCTCACTTACTTTGAGAGCCGGTCACTCAGTGTTTGTATAGTGTTTAATCATTAGGAGGTGGAGGGTCTAATACCGGGGGCCCAGGACATCTGCAAATAAGTCAGCTATTTGCCTCTGTCCATCAAGGTCTGTTTTCGGAAGGCTTCTCTCCTGAGACACAGGGCTGACCTCTGACATGGTGGGCTCCCAGATGCTGGGGGAGCTTATTCTCCAAGGACACAGAGGTGAGGTGTGGGTAGAACATCAGTCCTGTGAGATAAACTGTCGCCATCCAAGATGGGATTGCCCCTTCCCAGAGCAGAACTCCCATCCTGGGATCGTGTCTTTTTCCTCCAGCCCTCCCCACTCAATCTGAATCGCTTCACCTCCCCTGACTTGTTTTGCAAGGCCTGACCCAGCTTTTGCAGCAACACTCCATGCCCCTTGTCGGGCCACTTGATCTGGAAATGTGACTAGCCTGAGTACCAGTCCCTTCTCTTGGCAACTCCCAACCTGGAGCTGTTACACCAGGCAGAGGGTGTTGGTATCACAGAAGCCCACTCCAGTTCACCCTCCATGTCCCGACACCCCCAGCACAGTACCTCACATGCAGGGTGATCCCTACTGTTTGCAAGTCCTCATGAGGTAGGGGTGTGGACTGAATAGCTCATGTTGAAGTTTAACCCCAACTTGAGAGAATATGCAGGTAGCAGCTGTCTTTGGGATGTGAGGGCAGAGCCCTTATAAGTGGGATTAGCAGCCTTTCAAAAGGCTCTAAATTCCTTTGCACTGAGGATTGGAAGGAGGAGGGCCCTTGCCAGAACCTCTCATGTTGGCTCCTGCCTGGGCCTTCTGGCTTATGGAGCTGTGAGAGCAAATGTCTGGTGTTTCTAAGTCTACAGTAGCATGCACAGCTCAGGACAGGTGGCACAGCCACACCCCCAGGTCACCTTAGCCAGCCTGCTATGTGTCAGAGCCTGTATTATTAGGTTCTGGGAACCCAATGACAAGTAAAATACTCTCGGTCTTTAAGTCTAGCATTACAAAAATAGGAAACAATTCAAGATTAGGTTAGAAGTTAGAATAAAGGACCACACAGGCTCCTTTGCATGCATCAAGGGAGCCGATGACAGGACTCTGAAGGGATGTTCATGCTAGCCTGGCCCAGAGCAAGGGCCGGAGCAAGAGGAAACGCCATGACAGGGTTGCAGCCTGCAAAGCCATCAGAGGTGCTTGGTACCCCAGGTTGAGAAGTGGAGATGACACCGGAGAGGTGGCAGGGGGGGGGGGGGGGGGGCTTTTATGCCATCTGTGACACGGAGCCCCAAAGGCTTTTTAATGGGTCAGATCTTCATCTGAGGGTCACAGACCGTGCTGAGGTAACAGGAGTGTAGCAGGGCTGGCATACAGGACAGTGACCAACACTAAGGGCAGGCAAGGAACAACAGCCATGTGCCAGCTTTGTGAAGGGACTCCAACCCCAACACAAGAGGCTGATTTTGGGGACACCAGAGAGGCCAAGTCATTAACATGATAAGTGCTGCTTGTTCAGGGAGGCCTCCCTCCCAGATTCCTGTAGGGGACATTCAAGAAGGGTCTGCCCACAGGAGCTCCTCAGCTTGCAGACTCTGCTTACCACCCTTTTATTCCAGATCATTAAGACTTGAGCCCTCTGGAGGCTTCCTAGGGGCCTTTGTTTAAAATGAGAAGCCAACCACGTTTAATTGCTTCGGCCAGACACCATGCCTCCCTCCTCCAGTCCCTCCCAAGGCAGCTTCGTCCTCAGCTTGTCTCGAAACATAATCAGGGCCTGTTCGGAGGCCCTCCTCAAATTATGGTTCTGATCTTTTGCTCTAAAGAGAGCTGGAATTATAGCTTGGCACGGAGAGAAGTTCAAGTCTACAGGGTCATAAACCCTTTCATGTTCTGTTTCAAGACCTCTGCTGGGGATTTTAGCAGGTTTGCACCTCAGATGTTGCCCTGGGCGGGGATGGGGGTGGGGTGGAGGAGTTAGAGCGGACCTCCTGTGAGGCGGTGCACATCAGCTTTGGCTAGTTACTCGCTGAGGGTCCCAGGCCTTCAGATTTCTGTTTCTACTCCCCCGCCAGACTTTGACAAGGACAAGAGCAGCAGGTGGGCAAGAGCTGAGTGAGACTCCCTTAAAGAGAACCGTAGTTCAGGGGACACCGTGGCCATGAGGCTGGGTGCAGGGTTGACAGGGTCCATTTTATAACCTGGCTTTCTGATGCAGTCACTTCAGTTTCTGGTACCCTTCTGTTCTCATCTGTGAATCCAGCAAGATTCTAACTTATTGCCAAATGGCACTGGCTGCCATGCATTCTAATCTATCCCTGAATGGCACTGGCTGACAGGCTTTCTAATTCATCACCCGATGGCAGTGACTGCCAGGCTCTCTAATCCATTACCAAACGGCACTGGGAAGCAGGCATTCTAATCAATCACCAAATGGCACTGACTGCTAAGGATGGAGGGCGTTCACTAACCTTGCACTGGCATGGTCTCACACCCATTACCTTTGCAGCTTCCCAGTGAGGAAAACACACACACACTTGAACTCATCTGGCCTCCAGATGTAGCTGGAAGCCTGAGGTATGTTGAGAGCCATTGCAAAGGCTTCTGGGTGGAGAACGCACAACTCAAAATCTAGAGTAGGACAGGGGTCACGAACTGAAACGATTTTTCTAAAAATGGTAGTAAGTTGTGTCTGTGGTCACTCAGTCTCCCAAGAGGAACCTCCTAGACATCCATGTACTGAAGGTAGGTGAAGGTCCTGGCTACAGGAGTACCTGAGGTCTGAGGGGGATGGCACACCACACGCTGTAGTCCGGGCCACTGGAGTGGTTGTTCACATCTGGGGGGATGCCCTATTCTGTGGGCCACAGCTCAGCCCTGCTGCTTTCACTGTTCAGGTCTAGGGGCTTGGTGCCTGTATCACGCTGGTTATTTAAATATTCTGCACATCAGTCTTGCAC
>CABHPH010125602.1:0-24745 GCA_902168325.1 Peromyscus nudipes
GGCACCTGAGTCTCAACCTGGCATTCTGCTTCAGATGGGCTGGGTACAACCGTGGTGTCTGTCTATCTGCGTTTTGTTGTTGTTTGACTGGTTTTGAGACAGTGTCTCATGTAGCCCAGGCTGTCCTTGAGTTGGCTCTGTAGCCAAGGATGATCTTGAACAAGGATTACAGGCATTCACCATCACACTTGGTTTAAGGGGTTCTGGGGACTGAGTCCAGGGCCTTGTACATAGTAGGCAAGCACTCTACCTAGCTGCATCACCAGTCTGGGATAGGCATTAAATTAATTGGTTTTAATTTAATTTACTAGGGAGTGTCTCAGTTACTTTTCTATTGCTGTACTAAAACACCATAACCAAGGCAACTGATAAAAGAAAGTGTCTCATCTGGGACTTACATTTCCAGAGGGTTAGAGCCCATGACCATCGTGGTGGGGAGCATGGCAACAGGCAAGCAGGCATGACCCTGGAGCGGTAGCCAAGTTCCCGTATTTGATCCACAAGCATGAGGTAGAGAGCTAACTGGGAATGGTGTTTTTGAAATCTCAAGGGATACCCCAGTAACACACCCCCTTCTCTAAGGCCACACCTCCTAGTCCTTCCCCCAAAGTTCTACCAACTGGGGACCAGATATTCAGCTATGCAAACCTATGAATTTGAATAAATTCTTAATGAAACCACCACCGGAATGGAACACGTTCCTGCCAGTGTGGGTGGAGGTCAGAGGACAGTTTCCAGGAGTCAGCTCTCCTCCACCATGGCATCAAAGGATCACATGAAAGTTACCAGGCTTGTGCAACCAGGTGAACCATCTCACTGTCCCCCAGGGGTGGATTTTTAAAGACATTGTCCTGTTGACATGTTCCATTACTGGGAAGTTAAGACACACACCCTTTCCTACTTTCCTGGCACCCTGGCTCATAATTTGGGTCTCATCAACCAATATAACCATGGAACTCTGAACCAGAACTCATGGTAAGAAAGAAATGTAGGCCACACAGTCCCCATTCCCAGAGGGCTCAGGCTCTGGGGACAGCCACATAGCTCTCAGAGGGGCAGTAGCCTTCCTTGAGACTTGGTATCTGAGGCCATCAACAGTGACTATGGCCCAAAGCAGACCAATTTCTGTGTTCCTAGAGATGGAGTGTCTCAGGGTAAGCATACACATATACATAGAGCCCCTTAGGATTACTTTGGGCATTTTTGTTTTGTTTGAAACAGGGTCTCCATTGCCCTGGCTCAACAGGAACTCCAACCTGTGCCCATCCTCCTGACTCATGGGACATCATTGCTAGCTATCATTACATTTATAACCCACAAAAAACGAATGTGTAAACTAGATGGGGTAGCACATGTCTAATCCCAACACTTGAGAGGCTGAACTGGACTGGGATACATATCAAGACACTGTCTCCAAAAGATTAAGAAGTATAGACAATGAACTTATGAGGCCAACACCCTGGAAGCAATGTCTACACCAGAAGACAGAATGTTCTGGGGACCCACACCCACCTGCCAGCCATACCTCTCCCTCTCTGCTAACAGCCCCACCCTCACTTTTGGGGTAATTGTTTCCTAAATTTTCTTTTCTGAACTAAACATCAGTTTTCTAAACACATTTCTATTTCCTTTGCTTACCTTTCTCTCCTCACTGCAACGCAGTCGTTGGAGAGGCTGGGTCAAAAGTCCTGGGAACTCTTGCCAACCTGGATTTGGATTGATGTGGTTTAATCTGTTCCTCTGTCCTCATATTTCCTGCAATGTGGCATTTGGAACCAGACTACACATTTGATCTTCCCGGCTTGGCCTGTAAGAAGCATCTATTGGGCCAGTGAGGTGGTTCAGTGGGTAAAGGAGCTTTCCACTCAGCCCAATGACCCGAGTGTGATCCCAGGACCCACAAGGACAGAACTGACTTCTCAATGTTGTCCTCTGACCTCCACATCATTCTGTGGCACACTGGAATGAGTATACACACACACACACACACACACACGCACACGCACACGCACACGCACACGCACACAAATGAGTGTAATGACATTTTTTAAAAAGAAGTATTTATTGTGCTGCCCAAGGGGAGGAGGAAGCGTTGTAGGAGGAGAGGGGTGAAGGACATCACAAGAAAACCCACAGAATCAACTAGCCAGGGCTCCCAGACTGAAGCAGCAATCAAGAACCTGTATGGGTCTGACCTAGGTCCTCTGCATATATGCTATGTTCGGTCTTCTTGTGGGACTCCTAACAGTGGGGGTGGGGGCCGCTTCTGACTCTTTTGCAGGCTTTTGGGACCCTTTTCCTCCTACTGGGTTGCCTTAAGCAGCCTTAATATGAGGGGAGGTGCCTAGTCTTATTTTAACTTGATATGATATGTTTGGTTGGTATCTCTGGGAGGCCTGCCCTTTCCAGAAGGGAAGGATTGGATCTGGGGGAGAAGGGAGGTGAGGGGAAGGACTGGGAGGAGAGGAGGGAGGGGAAACTGAGGTCAGGATATAATATATGAAAGAACTTTAAAAAATTAATTATTGTAGGGACTGGGGATATAGTTGTTGGTAAAGTGCTTGTCTATCTTGCATGAAATGGGTTCGATCCCAGTACTGCATTACAAAAACAAACAAAAAGGGGCCTGGAGAGATGGCTTGGGAGTTAAGGGCACTTGTTGCTCCTGCGAGGACCCTAGTTCAGTTCCCAGCACACACACACACTCACACACGACGGCTCACAGCCTCCTGTAACTGCTGCTCCAGATGTGACCTTCTCTTGTGGCTTCTTCAGGCACCCGCATGCATGTGCACACACAGATCCACACAAATTAACAAAATAAAATGAAAACAAGAAACAGGTGTTGTGGCTTTTGTGGACAATCTCAGGGTAGGCATAGGATGGGATGTCTGAGGCAGTTTCCTGCCCATGTGGGGTCGATGCAACAGCAAAGGAACTAGCAGCCCTCCCACCCTGACCCCCGCCCCCAACTTCTTCTGTAGCACCCCCAACTTCTGACAGCCAGTGGGAAGTCTAGTTTGGCATTCTTTTCCCTGGCTCCCACTAAGGCTCACCTTATTTGCGTGCCCACATTCATCCAATCGGAAAACAGCTGGTCTCAATAAATGAGACCCTTTCCAGGGTCTTCCAGCAAAATGCAGTGAGAAGCCCCAGGTTATGGCAGGGAGTTCTTGGGAGACAGATATGGGCTCCCTCTGCTTGAGGCGTGTGCCGACAGGAAGCTCCCTCCATCCGCCTCCACAACTGGAACTAGTAGCTGCAGGCACAAGGACTCATTCCTGCCTAAGCTATGAGACCCGAGACTCCAGTCCTCAAGACCCACAGACTCCCTCTGCAAGGGCCTTTCTCTGCGGGCTCCTCGGCAACCCGCTGAGAGCCTCTGCCCTGTAACCCACCTCTTGACTGGCACCCAGAAGTGTGAGAGCAGAGAGGGCTGTGGCACCGGCAACTTCTCAGCTAGGCACCCCAACGCCTTCTGGGGACTTAGAAACATCTCTCAAGTGGCATCCTCTTGCTATTGAGCTCTTCCAGCTTACCAGTTACCTTGGTTTCCCTCTGCTGTCCAACCAATCCATTCTTGGAGGAAGGGCAGCTAAGAATCCAGTTGGAGGTAGGAGATGGTCGCCGCTCACTTCATTCAGTAGGTTTCATTATACTGCGCCATGCCCTGTGTTCAGGCCTCTGCTCTCCACTCAGCTTGGGAGCCTGCAGGCCCTCAGGCAGCTGTGGAACTCCTACAGCAGGGGGGCAGGGGAGACTGCTTCCTTTTGCTTCCCCCTGCACACATGCAACTCTCAGCTAGCAAATTGGCTCTGCTTTTATTTGAGACCTTGTGGGAACCTGGCTTCATTTAACACCACACCCCGGCCCTCCAAGTCACTAGGGGGCTGGGATGTAGCTCAGCTTGCATGCATAAATGACACACCCTGTATCTCCACCCCTGGAGAAACAGACAGTGTTGCACACCTGTAATCGCTGTACTTAGGAGGAAGAAGAAATCACCATCATCCATGGCTGCCTAGTGAGTTCAAGACTGCAGCAGGCTATGTAAAAACCCCACTGGACTTTTCAAATCTAATGAGAATACCAATTCCCCCACGAAGTAAAAATTCTATCTATGGCAAGTCAAATCATCATAACGCTATAAACGTCACCATTTTGGGGTCTTGTAGAATTGTCACTGGCTGCTTTAGTCATTCCTGTCTCACTGGTATCCAGCGAGTGACAGGTAAACAATGGGACTGTGACTAGGGGCACTGTCACACAGTAGCTGCTCAATGGTGAGAGTTTGTCAGTCTTGCACTATTTCCCTTCCTTAGCTAACTGCACCAATTTTAAATAATTACAACAGGCAGACATGGCCTCCTTTGGACGTTGGCTAGAAACCCCACCCCTTACCCCCAGCAAAGCACTCTTGCATGTATCTCTTACTCCCCTACACGTCATACTGGACTACTAGTCAGTTACAAATCCCCTTAGTCCACCTAAGCGCTGGCATGAACCACATCCCTTCACCTTTTGGGGCCGCTTTTTACTAGTACTAGTGTCCTGGCCACTACCAACTTTCTGTTGGTGGCTTCAGAAACCCATTAAGACTCTTGAAGGCCGGGCATGGTGGCACATGTCTTTAATCCCAGCACTCAGGAGGCCGAGGCAGGTGGACCTCTGAGTTCAAGGCCAGCCTGGGCTACAGAGTGAGATCCAGGACAGTCAGAACTTTACAGGGAAACCCTTTCTTGAAAGACTCTTGAAAAACCACGGGTTTCCTTTCTGTCACAAAATGACTTAGACAAAACAACAGACCCCAATAAAACAGGGTGATAGGCACTGGAGGTTCCCACACCCAAGTAGGTTCACAAGACCCTCCTCACTAACCCAACGCCCTCTGCTACCGTTCTAGGCAGGTTCCATCCAACTTTCTCCGACCTGCAACAATCCATTTTCCTTATCCAAAGCTCATGGATAGGTTTGTTGTTGTGGGAGTCTTTTGGGGGTGGGGTGGAGAGGTCGTTTCTCCGCCCCCCAAGACAGGGCTTCTCTGAGTAAGAGTCCTGGCTGTCTTGGCACTCACTTTTGTAGACCAGGCTGGCCTCAAACTCAAGAGATCCGCCTGCCTCTGCTTCCCAAGTGCTGGCATCAAAGGCGTGCGCCACCACCACCCAGCAGCAATTACTTTTTTCTTTTTCTTTTTTTTTTTTAATTTAATGCCGAATGCTGTTTATTGAAGGAGGGAAGAGGTCTTAATTACAGGCTTACAGCACAATGGGAGAACTCCGGAGGGCAGAAGTTCGCTACAGATGTTTTGACACTGAGTCTTGTATAGCCCAGGATGCCCTAAACTTGCTATAAAAATGAGTCTAGCCTTGAACTCCTGATCCTTTTGCCTGTACCTTAGAAGTGGCAGCTATCAGATTACTTTTGCTTCCTGAGACAGTGAGTTTATGGACAGAGACCATGTCCTTCTTTCCCCACACCAATTTCAAAGGGACAACCATAGGCTTCACTCAGAAGAGGGCAGCATTGAAAACACCCAGATGACTCTTAGAAACTACATATGAAACACCTCTGCATGATTCTTCAGCAGAGACAAGCAGCCACACTCCTTTACTGATCAGGCCTTAACATGGGGTTGAGCACTGCTTTTGCCAATACTTGGCAAGGCCAAGCCCTGGTTCATGAGGCTGGAAAAACCGTTTTCAAGTAAGAGGACAGTCACCGTCTAAACACGGCTGCACCATCCTTCAGGCCTGGGAGCCTACCTGGGTGCCCTTGGTCATCCTCGGTTCACCTGACCCTTGGCACAGTGAAGAGCGTGAGCTGGAGAGGACCAGGGCAGTCATCCTGTTATCAGGACGATTCTAATTAATGTCCCAGAGCTCCTTGTGGGTTTAAAATACAGTTTGCTACATAGTTCTTCCAAGCGCCTTCTTCCAAAATGACTTCCCTTCTATCTTTACCATGCTTAACAGGATGCCCTCGTGTACTGTTTTCAGAAGCAACCCTCCAATCCAAAAATAAATGAAAACCAAACCACACAGTTGGAAATCAAGTTTTGTTTTTATATGAACAGAAGTAGACCATCTAGAAATATTTCAGTTTATTTAAATTGTTAAGTAGAGTATGAAACCGAATTTGTAGCTAGTACCAGAGAATGGACTGAACTGTTGGTGTTTGATGAGAACAGCTTCTACACAAGATCCCAAGAGACTTACAGAAAGGGGACAAAGCCCTAGGAGTAAGCAAATAAAACTCAGGTTTCAAACAGATTATACAAAAGTTGATTTATACTCCATTTCCCTTTTTTTTTTGATATTCAGAAAGTGCAGATTTAACAAAAGGTAGCCATATCCTTTCTCTGTACAATGCCGATTATAATTATGCAAACAACAAAACTGTCAGTCTGTTAGCCAAAATCCCAGTGTGTAGCTCCAAACCTTAAGTCACTGAATCAAGGATTAAAGAGGTTTAAAGTGAAGCGGCGACTGCCACCTTCCAGAGAGAGAGAAGAACACAAACAGTGAGGACCCAAAGACAGCAGGTTTAGCCTACAACTTCAAAAGCTTAGACATTGCATTCTTCAGAGTGGAAAATCCGGGATTATTTGGCAATGTTGCTTTTTACTAGTAAACAATGATAAAGTCAAGTGAGGGAGGAAAAAAAACTAAGAGCCACCAGTGAGGCATATAAAATTGTCTTTAGGGCACTCTCTGAAAAATGCATGGGTTCTCTTAGCAGATATGTCCCTATATTGTTTGTGTGAGCCAAGAGGTCATTAAAATGCGTGTCACAGAAATCTTTTCAATGGAAGCTGCTGTCCTAAACTCAGCCTCTGCTCGAAATGAATCATGCTATTCACAATTATTTCCACAAAGGTATCATCTTAGGATGCCAGCAGCATAGGGAACTTAGCCTACCCTGTCCTAATGAGAAGCAATGAAGCCAGACTAGAAAGAGGAAGAGAGGCGAGGGTCAGAAAGCCAGAGATCTCAGCTTTACATGAGAAGCCTTTCGCTGTCCTTTGTACTCTTTAAAAATCCATGGTAATACAAGTTTTCCAAGAGGATGTAAAGATGGGACATTAATAATATTATAATGTATTTCTAAATCTTACAGTAAAGACAACTTAACACTGAAGTGTTCTTCAGAGGCCAAATCTCAATACATTTGGCAAATGTCACTAAGATCCACTCCTCCTTCGTGCTCTTCACGTTTATTTCAGAACCAGTCTTTCCTGGGCTACCGAACTGCCAGAGGAGTTGCCAGAGTGGAGACTACTCAAATTCAGGTTAAGAAGTTTATTCTAGGAAAGTGAATAGGATATATACCTAATTAGAAAGACAAACCACAACACCCTCCAAACACTAGTGCATGCAATTAACTCTTCCATTTCATAAACTCAATGGACAGACAGGGAGGGCAAGGGGGAGGGGAGGAACAGAAGGCAGACAGCGGGACAGGTTTTAGGAGAGTAAATGAGGGCCGACACCGATTAACTGACATCTGATAGTAGGCAGTTAGAATGTATCTTTCCGTTTACTTAGCAAGGTAAATCAGTGCTGTATGTTCAACTCGACAAACCTTTCATCTTTAAATAACTCAGACCAGGAGCAGTGGGCAAACAAAGCAGCATGCAGAAAGATGAGACGCAGGGACAGAGTGGCCAAGGGACCTGGTGGCAGGAATCGGTTTCAATATCAAGGCCACTGGAAACGAGACTGTAAATCAAGTATCACTTCTGCATCACCCTTTGTCCTCAGTTAACTACTGTGAAAGTTACAGCCGAGCAAACCGCGAGCATCTGAACGGGCTGATGTTGGATGAAATGTCTCCTGCACATGCTTCCAAACAAAAAAAGAAGAACCAAAGAAGTTCCTTTCCACATAAGGCACAGGACAAAATTAACCCCACGGACAGATTCAAGGCGAAAATGAGTGCTTCCTGGCTTTTGTTTCTTTGCTATCACGTCTATAGATTATAGGGATTCAAGCACATTATTCATGACAGAAAATCCCACTGTTGTACAAAATAAAATTGTTAATTCTAACTTTTATTCTTATACAATTTTGCAGAATAGAGTTGAAATGATTGCTATAGTTGAATGTTGATAAGAACTGGACTATAATACAACCGAAGTGCAGTGGTGAGCTGAGCAATACATCTGAAAATGAAGTCACAGACATGATTTTCTATACATTTTTTTTGTTTGAAGAAAATTATAATAGTCCGCAAGCAGTCACAGATGAAAGAACAAATAAAATAGGTGGACTGAATAGTTAAGATGAGGAACAAAAAGATCTGTTTAGAGTTAAAAATGGACAGAGTGTTTTATTTTGCAGCAAGAGGAGAAACGGATGGTGGATGGCGACAGATGGACAGGAGAGAGCTCAGCAGCATTTGCTCTTCCAGCCCGTCACGCCTCCTCCACTGCTGATGTCTACGTTTTCACTGTTGGGCTCTTTTACAGGGGTCTGCAACAACACAAGGAGGCAACCGTGAGGAACCACTGGCATGGACGACACTCCACGGAGAGAATCATCAAAATCAGCTATACAACAAAAGGCAGTCACAGTCACAGGAGGAACTCGCCGCCCTCCCCCACCCACACAGAGTCTCGACTTGGAAACTGTTTCTGGTTGTCCTTTAGGTGGCCTCCTCTGTGGAGTGTGACAGACATCTCCTGGCAACACTTACTAAAGCATCTCAAACCATCCCTGCCTAACTCTTCTGAGCAGGTTTGTCATTGGAGTACTTAGTACTGAGCATCATTAAGCCAGGTGTGGTAGCACATGCTTGTAATCCCAGAACCCAGAAGACAGAAAACGAAGAATTCTAGGTCAGCCTGGACTACACAACAAGACCTGTGTTTTTGTTGTTGTTGTTTTGTTTTTCGAAACACAGGGTTTCTCTGTGTAGCTTTCCTGGATCTTGCTCTGTAGACCAGGCTGGCCTCCAACTCATAGAGATCTGCCTGGCTTGGCCTCCCGGGTGCTGGGATTAAAGGCGTGCGCCACTACCGTCCGGCCTGTGTTTTGTTTTGTCTTGAAAGGCAGGTGTTGCTAAGCCTGATGACTGAGTTTAGTCTTTGGGACCATACAATAGGATAGTGCTGACTCTTACATGTTGTCTCTGAGCTCCACAGTGCGCTGGAGAACTCATGCAAATCCTGCTCCTTCCAAATAAAAAATATTTACAACTCACAAAAAGCACTGTTAGGTCATGTCTAACATTAGAGACACCAAGAGCCTTTCTCTGTTCAGTTATTTGCCTTTTCAGACAGGTCTGCATTAACTGGTGCTTTAAAAAAGGTAACCTTTGTGGGCCGGTGGTGGTGCACACGCCTTTAATCCCAGTACTCAGGAGGCAGAGGCAGGTGGATCTCTGTGAGTTCAAGGCCAGACCAGTCCACAGAGCAAGTTCCAGGAAAGCCAGGGCTACAGAGAGAAACCTGTCTCAAAAAGCAACCAAACAAAAAGGCAATCTCAATCATGAGTAAGTGGAAGGGAGGGGACTAAACGCAGTTACATAGTTTGGGTGGGCAAGACTTAGAAGAAGCTCCAAGGACACACCAAAATGCTAACGGTCTAACTCTTAGGGGTGGGCTTTCTCCTTTCTATTATTCTGCATTTCTCCAACATCCTGCACATGTTTCTTAGAGTATCACAATAGAACTTTAAAGGCTAAGGTGTGCCTGAGAACTTAGCTTCATGGAACAACTTAAAAATCAAGGTCTTTGGCAGAACAAGGGAAAATATTAAAATGTTCTAAACACCCAGCAGCCCTCGGAGAGCCTAGTAACCCTGAAGTGAGATTCCTGTTTGACTTAGTCTCAACTGCCTCAAGACGGACTCATCAAGTTGTAGACTAACAAGACTGGTTCCCAAACCCCGTGAGCTTCCTGATGCTACTTTGCTACTTGGACAGCTTTTAAGGGAAATACACAGAAAGTAAAGAGGCAGCTCAAACAGGCCCACACCAAGGAAACACAACTGCGCAGGAGTTCCCTTTCTCTGGGGACTTGGGGTTCCCGGGGTAAGTGGGACTGAGGTTTACTCACTGCAGCTCACAGTCTGGCTTTCTCTAACTTCATGAGATCTGTGTAGATCTCAACAAAGGAGCATCTCTTGGTAAAACACTTGAGAGTCACAGTATGAATTCAGTTTATGAAGCAGACTTCAATCTGGCTCTCAGCCAGGAAAAGGGCACTAACCAAGAGAAGAGTTAACAAGGGATTCTTTACATTTGGGGAGATGATGATGATTTCGAGACAGGGTCTCACCATGTGTGTAGCCCCGGCTTGCTCTGGAACTCGCTCTGTAGACCAGGTTGGCCTTTCACAGAGATCCACCTGCCTCTACCTCCCAAGTGCTGGGTTAAAAGCGTGCGCCACTGTGCTCAGTTTTTTGTTTTGTTTTTTTTAGGAAAGGATCTCACTGTGGTACACAGGCTACCCTTGAACTCACTATGAAAATCTGCCTCGGTCACCCAAATGCTGGGATTGAAAGTGTAAGCCAACACACTTGGCTTTCAAACATTCTCTTTCATCTTTTAAACAGATTAGCTTACAAAGTAGGTTTCCATGGCATTTCCATGTATGAAAGACCTGTAATTTTCTTTCTCTATTGAGATAGGCTATCTTACTGCCTATCTCTGGCTGGCCTGGGACTATGCAAACTAGGACAGCACAGGACCCAGAGCCTCGAGCATGCCAAAGAAGTGCTCTGACACTGAGCTGCTTTCCAGCCCACACAATCAATGCTTAAGAAACAAAACAAAAACAGCACTTTAAAACATTTGCGTAATTGAAAGAATTTTCTTAAAAACCTACCTTTCCAGATCTTCCTTTGATATATGTAAGCTTTGCTATATGAAATACATCTATCTGTTTGGTATCATATAATTTTTTTTAGCCTCATTATCTCATTTTTATCAAGCATTACACAACATGCTGCACAGAATATACTGCATATTCTCCTAGCAGAAGTAGTGTATCATATAATCTTTTAAAATGAAACCATTATCTTTCACTTGATCTTTTTTTAAAAATTGAGACAGGATCCGTCTTTATAACCTAGGCTGGCCTCACCATGTGATCAACCTGCTTCATCTTCCTGGGATTAGACAGGTGCCATCACACTTGGCTCTAACCTGCTTTCCACCACTCAATACACTATGAATAGCCTTCATATATTTACCTACACTAAACTTCTCTCACTCTCTGAATACCAGAGATTGAACTTAGGGCCTCCCACATACTAGGCAATCAATCATTCTACGAATGATCTACACTCATGGTTCTCAATCTTTCTAACGCTGCGACCCTTTAATACAGTTCCTCATGCTGTGGTGACCCCAACCATAAAATTCTTTTCATTGCTACTTTACAACTGCAATTTTGCTACTATTATGAATTGTAATGTAAATATTTTTGGACAGAGGGTTGCCAAAGGGGTCATGACCCACAGGTTGAGAACCACTGATCTACACCCTCAGCCCCAATTTCCCTTCTTTTTGCAGGGCTCATCACCAACATCTCACACACACAGACACAAGGAGTTGCAGGGGAGCAGTGTGAACTGGAGAGCAGACAGTGGATACCAACAGCTACCACTGACTACCTCCTTCAGGTTCCACAGGTTTTCTAGACATCTAGCTCCAAGTTCCTTCATTCTGGAGGATGAGATATTGATAATGGGTGATCTTTTAGGAATTACAGCACCCAAACCCAAACCTTCTATGTGAACACAGTATGTAGGAGACAAAGAACAGAAGGTTGTGGGGTGACCCTAGCATCCAGAAGGCTAAGACCGGAGAAACAAGAGCCACAGGACAGCCTGAGGTACATGTAAGAACCTGGCACAAACAAAAACAAAAAACGACCCCTACCACCACCACCAAGACAAAATAATTCAAAAGAGTCGCTGCATAAAGGAACTTACCTTTCGGAGGATGTCTTCAGCTAATGTGAGGAACGCCTTTTCGATGTTTATATTTGCTTTTGCACTAGTCTCAAAAAACCTAATACCATGCTCTCTTGCAATCTAAAATAGAAGCAAAATAATGTTATGCAACTGCCAAATATGGGCCGCCAACTGGTGGCACTAACATGTTAGAGGAAATAATCATTTTACTCTGAAGGTAGTGCTATCAACTAGAATACATAACCCAGATCATTTTAATGGGTCAAGACCTTAACAAGAGAGGTAGATAATAAAATAACCCTCTCCACCTCAAGAGTTCATTTCAGATATTCTGAATCAGACACGATGTCCTTACATTAAGAGCTCGGTGTGATATACCTAATTTCCGCCTGCCAGTCTTTTAGTTATCAAACTTCAGAATCTTAATAACTGACACGTTTCATTAAATTCTAAGATGCAAACAACAAAACCAATCACTGACACGCTCTTGTGTACAACTTACGGAGCTGACACACACGAGGCACGGATGTGACTCTGCCCCCATGTTACCTATGTAGTGGAAAGGATGCTCACAGGGTAAGTGAGCCGGTGCTTCCAAGAGCCCTTTCTGGAAGACCCGGTAGAGCCACCCAGTGCACCGCAGTGGGGCTCTATCACCTCTACAGTTCACTCTTACCTGCTCTCCTTTGCCTTTAGGTACAACTCTCTTATCGTCCATGTCACACTTGTTTCCTAGTAACATTCTTTCCACATCTTCGTTGGCATGCTGAAACGGGATAAAATTGTATTTTTGCACACTGACATGAATTATGACTTAATATTCTCTGAACATGACTGTATGTTTCCTAAACTCATGTCCTTTTCCATGTGTCTGTGCATGTGGCATGCATGTAAGTGCAAGGACACAGATCCATGCATGGGAAAGAAAGAACCTGTGCCTGGACCGGCTCCCTGCTGTGTGCCTGTATGCTTTAAAGTGCTACAGAAATGACCAACAGTGGCAACACCTAGCAGGGACACACTGCTAGTCAGTAAACATATTCCTATTGGTGTAGGAAACCTTTGCAGTTATGACCTCAGCTCAGGCCTCCTTTCTTCCTAACTACCATCCCTCTTAGAAGAATTATCTATAGTAAAGCTAAGAAGAAGAAAAGTACCTAAAAAATTGCTGATACTCACTTCTCAGCAATACCCCCCCATTTTTACAAGTCAAAAATGGTATTAAAAATTCTTCATTCAGGCTGGAGAGTTGGCTCAGAGGTTAAGAGCACTGATTGCTCTTCCAGAGGTCCTGAGTTCAATTCTCAGCACCCACATGGTGGCTCACGACCACCTATAATGAGATCTGGTGCCCTCTTCTGGCATGCAGGCAGGACACTGCATACTTAATAAATTTTTAAAAATATTCATTCATTAAATTAAATCTAAGCCAGGGTAGGAGAGCTGGCTCAGCAGTCAAGAGCACTGTTGCTCTTGCAGAGGAGCCAGGTTGACTCCCAGCATCCACATGGTGGCTCACACACACTTGAAACTCTAGGACCAGGATACCTGAGGGCCTCTGTTGACTTCCACAGCACCAGGCATGCAAATGGCACACATACAAATGTGTAGGCAAAACATTCATACACCTAAGTCTAAAAAAAAAAAAGGAATGGTGGAGTATGCCTGTAATCCTAGCACTTGGGAGGCAGAGATGAAAGAATCAAGGATTTAAGGTCACAGAGTTGAGGCTAGCCTAGGCTACATGAGACCCTGACTTAAAGACCCAAACCAAAACCAAACAATCAAAAACCTAAACCAAAACTTTTGTGCAACCAAGTGGCAGCATTAATTTCACTGCAGAAAAGAATTTCAGCATAACCTGGCAAAACAGCTTCTCTCATCTTTGGGCTGGAGAGGTAGTTCAGCAGCTAAGAGCACTCGATGTTCTTCCTGAGAACACAAGTTCAGTTCCCAGCACCCACACCAGGTCAATCACAACAACCACTTGTAACTCTAGCTTCAGGGTATCTGATAATCTCTTCTGGAGTCAGTGGGTACCCACACATGGTATTTACTCATACAGGTACATTCCTATAAGTAAAAATCATTGTTTAAAGAGGGAATCCCAGGACAAGTCAGTGTGAAACAGCTAAAGTCACTAGGAGACTGTGAACATACACTAGGCACAGAAGTTAGTAGAAAATGAGGCACTTGGGGAAGGAACTGTGCATAGCCAACTGTGGACATGATTTCAAGAGTCACATTTAAGATGTTACAACCATTAGACATTTGATTTGTGGCTTTTTTAAAAAAAAAAAAAAACAAAAACAAAAACAAAGTCTCACTGTGTAGCTTTGGGAGCCTCAAACTCATAGAGATCTGCCTACTTCTGCTTCCCAAGTGCTGGGATTAAAGGCATGCATGACCATGCCTGGGATTTTTTGATGGTTTTTAAATTACTTTGTTCTAAGGGACCTTCCACCTGTCTCCACTCCCTCTTTTTCTGTAAATGGCATCACAGGGTGATTTCTGAGACACACTGGATAGGATTACAGACTGGTAAGGTAAAACCACAAGCACTAACAGGGAACTAAGACACATTTTCATTGTAAAGGAAGTTTAAGTCATAAAATTTCCAGAAAATGACAAGCTACTATCTAGGAAAGGAGGAAGGCCATACTTGACATCTCACATATGCCAAGACTTTAAGCACAGGTCACTACCATTTTAAAACCCTTATTGGGATGTCTTTATACAGAAGAGTCTCTCTCTGTAGGGAACCCACACAGTAAACTAGGTTGGCAGTCACTTGGCAGAACTTCAACCAGACTGGGATATGGGGCAGCTTTCTCAACTCATGTCCCATTAGGTGACCTCACTTCTTTCCTGCCTTACAAGTATGCAGAGGAGTGAAAAGGACTGGGTAGCTCAGTTGGTAGACTGCTTGCCTGCTATGCAGGAAGCTGCAAGAGGCAGGAGGATTAGAAGTTCAAGACCAGTCTGAGATGAGTCAAAAGACACTGACAAGATCATCCACAATACAGACAATACTCGTAAACCACACACAGAGCTTCAAGCCAATGAGATGATTCAGTGGATCAAGATGCTTGCTGTGAGCTGGATGGTGGTGGGGCACTCCTTTAATCCCAGTACTTGGGAAGTAGGGGCAGGTGGATCTCTGCGTTCCAGGCCAGCCTGGTTTACAGAGCGAGTTCCAGGACAGTCAAGGTTACACAGAGAAACCCTGTCTCAAAAAACTAAAAATAGACAAAAGACAAAAGAAAAGAAGCGAAGCTTGCTGTGTCAGCCTGTTACCATGAACCGGGTCCCTGAAAGCCGTGTAAAGGTGAAGAAGGTTGTCTTCTGACCCTACATGTGTGCCCTGACAAGCATAGCCCTATCTATACCAAACACACATCTACACACCTCACACAAATATCTCCGTGTTTTAGAGAAGTAACATGAGATCAAGCCTCCAAAGAACTGGGCTAAGGGTAACTAACATCTTTGGTCTAAAGCGCCCTTCCCTGAGTATTTCTATAGCCAAGTAGTTACCCTGCTTCATGTATCCCTCCAAAGTCCTAGTGAAATGTAAATGTTAGAGGACAGCAATATGGCATGAATAACAATTCCAACAGCAAGTCTCAAAGCTGTAGCAATGAAATAGATACGCTTTGATATGTAAGCTCAGCTTACAAAAAACTGTTAACTTCACATGCATTTAGTACTATTTCCTTTTGGTTAGATTTACTGTCTTTATATCTAACATGTCAAAATGTCAAGAACCAATATAACCTTTCCATAACTTAATAATTAAAATTTTTTAAATCATTCAATTCAATGAAAAACAATTACCACCGGTAGTTCTTATTATCTACAGAACTACTGAACGAAGTTTGAAGATCAACTACTCAGCTGGCGAGGGAGGCAGGGTTAGGCACTTCCGAGGTCTTACCTCATCTATGTTTCTAAGCCACTTGCTGATGTTCTCAAAACTTTTGCCATTGGTGATGTCATACACTAGCATGATGCCCATTGCTCCTCTGTAGTAGGAGGTTGTGATGGTGTGAAATCGCTCTTGGCCTGCTGTGTCCCTGAAACAAACAGTCAAGAATTGATTGAAGCATCTTAATATCACTACACTTCAAATAAAGGGCAAAACTGAATAGTAGCAAAAGTACAGATTGAAATTCACTATTGACCACAAAGAGGAAACAGAACAAGCACTCATTTAACTCTTTGAGACAGACTGGCCTCAGCCTCCAAAGTGCTGGCAGCCCAGGAATGCCCAGCTCCACACTTCATAGTTGGAGGTAATTTGTGGTGGTATTGTGTTCCCCAAAATATTGTGCATGCTAATAAACTTATCTGGGGTCAGAGAACAGAACAGCCACAATATTAAACATAGAGGATAGGCAGTGGTAGCACACGCCTTTAATCCTAGCATTCCAGAGGCAGAGATCTACCTGGATCTCTGTGTGTTCAAGGATACAGCCAAGCATGGTGACACACGCCTTTAATCCCAGAAAGTGAGCCTTTAATCCCAGGGAGTGATGGCAGAAAGCAGAAAGGTATATAAGGCGTGAGGACCAGAAACTAGAAGCATTTGGCTGGTTAAGCTTTTAGGCTTTGGAGCAGCACAGTTCAGCTGAGAGGCATCCAGTCTGAGGAAACAGGATCAGCTGAGGAATTGGCAAGGTGAGGAAGCTGTGGCTTGTTCTGCTTCTCTGATCTTCCAGCATTCACCCCAATAACTGGCCTGAGGTTTGATTTTATTAATAAGGACTTTTAAGATTCGTGCTACAGTAATTAATGACCTACTCATACTGAGCTGAAAGGAAGAAAACAGTAGCAAGTGACAAAAAATGTTTTGAAATTATTTAAATACCCACAAGCCATATAAAAACTCCTGGATCCATTTTACTCAGTATCTTACTCCCATAATAAACACAAAAGCATGTGAAATTCTTCGATCATTCAGGACGACTGTTTGCTAGTTTACTCACTCACGCACTGTAGCCTGGCCAGGGTCTTGCACATGCTAGTCAGGTAGTCCACCATTGTACTACATCCCCACCTCCACGCTTTCCCACCTCATTGTATGAATTTTTAAAAATTATTTCTATTTCTCTGTGTGTGAGTGTTTTGCCTGCATGTATGTCTGTGTACCACATGTGTGCCTTGTGCCTACGGAAGCCAGAAGGGGGCATCAGATCTCCTTGGCCTTGAGTTACAGTTAGTTATGAGCTGCCATGAGGATGCTGGGACTTGAACCTGGGTCCTCCATAGAGCAGCCAGTGTTCTCCATCACTGAGCCATCTCTCCAGCCCCCTCTCTTTAACTGTGCATCTTTATTTTATCTTATGTAAATGTGTAAGGGTTTTGCTTGCATGAGTGCATACGCATTACATGCTTGCCTGGTGCCTTTCAGAGACCAGAAGAGGGCATCAGATCCAAAGACTACTTTTTTTTTTTTTGGTTTTTCGAGACAGCGTTTCTCTGTGTAGCTTTGCGCCTTTCCTGGAACTCACTTGGTAGCCCAGGCTGGCCTCAAACTCACAGAGATCCACCTGCCTCTGCCTCCCGAGTGCTGGGATTAAAGGCGTGCGCCACCACTGCCCGGCTGTAAAAGCAATTTTAAAAATTATTTTTATCTTATGTGTTTGAATGTTTTGTTGGCCTGCATGTATATGCAACGTGTGCATGCCTGGCGACTGTAGAAGCCAGAAGAGGGAACCAGATCCCCTGGAACTGGAATTGAGGACAGTTGTAAGCCATGTGGGTGCTAAGAACTGAACCTGGGTCGACCTCTGGAAGAGCAGCCAGTGCTCTTAAATAGCAGAGCTGTCTGCCTGCTCTTACCTCATCCCTCTCTAAAACAAGGCTTCACTACTTAGCCCTGGCTGGCCGCGACCTTGCTACATAGACTAGGTTGGCCTCAAACTCAAGAGATTCTCCTGCCTCTGCCTTCCAATTACTGGGATTAAAGGTGTGCACCACCATGCCTTGCCCATAAAGTAACCCAAAGGTATCTGTAGTGTAGTAGCAAAACTATAACTTGACATCAGTATTATCTAAGACAGAATTCAGATTTCATTCTTGCCTTTCACTTACTTGTATATGTATAAATACTTCTCTGCACACGTACTACATGTCAGGACTGGCGATATGGGTCAGCAGTTAAGAGGACTTGCTCCTCCTGCAGAGGACCCAGGTTCTGTTCCCAGCCCACATCGGATGGCTCACAACCATTTGTAACTCCAGTTCTAGGAGGTCTGACACCTTCTTCTAACTTCTACAGGCACCAGGCATGCACATGGTATACATATATACATGAAGACAAAAAAAATTTTTTTAATTATATTTACTTATTGGGTGTGTGTGTGTGTGTGTGTGTGTGTGTGTGTGTGTGTGTGTGTGTGTGTAGAAGGGCATATGTACACCATAGTATATGTGTGGAGGTCACAGGACAACTTTCAGGGCAGGATACTCTCTTTCAGTTGTAATTGATGGCAAGTACCTTTATTCACTGAACCAGCTTCCTGGCTCCCTTTACTCTGTTTTACTAGTCTATGTGTCTATGTCTTCCTCTTTACCACACTGTCTTGCTCTACTGCTGCTAAATAAAATACTTGAAAATCATTGGGCAAGCCAGGTGTGGTGGCCCTTGTTTTTAATTCTAGCACTTGGGAGGCAGGGACAGGCTAGCCTGGTCTACAGAGTGAGTTCCAGGACAGCCAGAGCTGCTACACAGAGAAACCCTGTGTGTGTGTGTTGGGTGGGGGGGACCTTTAAAAATCTTATGACTGATTCTTCTTAGTGCACTTGGTTAAAACTGTTTAGCTATACTAATCTACATAATTTTAGAAGATGCCTGTCTATGTTTAAAACAAAACAAAACCTCCTGGCAAAAAAAAAAATTTTTTTTTTTCAGTGTTAAAAACTGAACTCATGGCCTAAGTCTAACAAGAGATCTACCATTGAGATACATCCCACCCCCTCCTGTCCTCAGCAAACATCTATAAAGACTATCTGTAGTTGCTGTTTTTCCATATACCTTTGTCAGTTACTTCATGCGAGGGGCAGGGGTATGTTTGCTGGTGTGACAGGCATGCAGACAAAGCACCATATACATAAAATACATACATAAATGTAAAAAATAAGCAAAACATATAAATGCATTTTTACAAGAATATATGCTTACATGGTCAATAAATACTTAAGAGGTCCAACATCATTATCAAGCAGAAATGAAAAGTAAACCAAAACCACAATGATACCACTTCAACTTCTCTAGGATGAGTATAATAAAAAAGGCATGTTGGCAAGGACCTACAGAAATTGGAACCCTCACCTGTTACTGGTAGCAACATAGAATTATTCAGATATTTTAGCTAAGTCTGGCCTTTGCTCCAAACATTAAACATGGGACTGGAGAACTGCTTCAGCAGTTAAGAGTTTTTGCTGGTCTTTCAAAGGACTCAAGTTCAGTTCCCAGCACCTACATCAGGTGACTCACAAGTGGTGGTCTATAACTCCACCTCCAGAGGATCTGATGCCTTCTTCTCCCTCCTTGGGCAACACAGACACACACAGACTGATAGACAGACAGACAGACACACCCTCACACACTTCATACTAGCCCAGACATGGAAAGGCAGTGGTGCCCGTACACATGTATAAACCAGACGAATCTTGATTAACGTGCTAAGAGAAACAGCAGCTATTCAAACTATCAGCTATTATATAATACTGTATATAAGAAATGTCTAGACAGGAAAAGCTAAGAGACAGACTGCAAACTAATAAGGTTTGGGAGAACAGGGTGTGAAAATGCGGAGTTTCTTTTGAGAGTAAGTATTCTAAATTTGTAATGATAACTATACAATCTTGTGACTAAACTAAAAACCACTGAATTGGGCACTTTAACTGGTAAAATGGCATGTGAATTATGTCTTAATAAACCTACTACGAAACAAACCAAAAGCGCAGGTTTAAAAAACCGATATTGAAAACCTTTAAAACAGGGCACCGTGGGAGCTACAGAAACGGCTCAGCATTAAGAGCGTGCACACACAGTCACAAACCTAAGGTCAGTTCCTGTTGTGTGGCTTGAAACCACCTGTAACTCCAGGTCCAGGGGACTGATGCCTCTTACCTCTGCCAGCACATCACATACCCACACATGGACATATTTACACATAATTTAAAATTTAAACCATAAGGAATGCTAGAGAATGACTGGAAAAAAAAAAATGAAGGGCCAGGGAGACTGGGGCTCTTCCAAGGGAGGAGTCAGCAGCAGTGACTGGCTACAGAACTTATGGAGATAAGACCAAGACCAAGGCTATCAAGGTCCTGGAGGAGATGGATCCCTTCTCCTTATCCCTCAAGAAGCCCCTTCAGTTTTTGCTGAGGGGATGGGGATGTCTTCAAGAGTGAGGGGTTCTTGGTTGTTTTTTTTTTCTTTTCCCATGTCCATGTGCCTGTGGTGTGCACGTATGTGTGTGGAGGCCCAGGTTTGATATCAGGTATCAGCCTTGATTGTTCTTCCATATGATTCATCAAGACAGGGTCACTCAAGCAAACCCAGAGCTTGCCAATATGGCCAGTTTCCAGAACCAGCTTGCTGAAGACCTCTTCTCTACCTTTCCAGACTGGAATGGCAGGCCAATGCTGCCACCCACTCAGTAGTTAAGTGGGTTCTGGGGATCTGAACTCTGGTCCTCCTATTTGTGCAGTAAAATATTAACCATTGAGCCGGCTCCTCCGCTCCTAGGTTTGCCAGTGCAGGAACAGACTCGTGATGGCAAGGCATTTGGTCACTGCAACTGCTAATTCCCTGTATTTGGTTATAAAGTCCTTCTAGTCACGTCTAACCAACACAGTAGGGAAAGAAGCAGTGCTGAACTGAGGCCACTCCCTGTCTCTGGGTAAAGGATAAAGTCACACAAGTCCAAGTCTAACCCAGTGCTCTAGGATAATAAACATATCTTTGTTCCTGAAACGCTGAGAGACAGCACTTCCCAAAGATCCTCTGTGTACAGAGTGGCAGCTGTCAGTAGAACCACGGCTCCATCCAACACACTTAAACCCAGTACTCGAAACTGATGTTAAATATCTGAAATCATTGTCTTTACCAGTTTAGCTAGTATGGTTGGGTTTCTAAAATTATGAGCCAGTGGCAGAACTTTCCCGCATAAAATAAAAGATGCACAGCAGAGAGAATGTTGTAAACACTATTATTCCCAGTGACATGCCGTAAAAGGAGTGCTACAGTCCTGAGAATCAAGGCAGCTCCTTCCCTCTCGGTCCCTCACGTGGGGTTGGCGGAGCTGTGTGCTTGGGGCACTATGGAGTTATACAGTCCAGCACGGGGCACTATGGAGTTATACAGTCCAGGCACGTGGCACTATGGAGTTATACAGTCCAGGCACGTGGCACTATGGAGTTATACAGTCCAGCACGGGGCACTATGGAGTTATACAGTCCAGGCACGTGGCACTATGGAGTTTTACAGTCCAGGCACGGGGCACTATGGAGTTATACAGTCCAGGCACGGGGTACTATGGAGTTATACAGTCCAGGCACGTGGCACTATGGAGTTATACAGTCCAGGCACGGGGCACTATGGAGTTATACAGTCTAGGCACAGACAGTGCATGGGCTCTCAAGTCAACGGCAGCGTTTTCCTTCCTGGAAGCCGCTGGATGCTTGCTTCAAGAGGGCAGTCTAGAAGACACTAGACAAATGGCAAAGGGGAGTCTCACCACAAACCTTAAGCAGCAGGCACCAACACATGAAGTAAGTAAACCTGTCACTTACCATATCTGTAGCTTGATCTTCTTTCCTTGTAGTTCAACTGTTTTGATCTTAAAGTCTATTCCTGTAACACAGAGAAGGTAAATTACAATTGTTTTATTCTTGGCAATAATAAAATTTTCTGAAGTCAATTGCTTATACCATTGAAACCTGCTTGCTTATACATATACACTAACAGTAAATGCCACACATGAATATACGTGTCCACAACCCAAATTGAGTAATACAAGACCCAGCCTGATAGGAACAGTAACTATTAGAAAGAGCTTCTGCAAGTGAGGAAATAAAAAAAATTTAAATACTTAATATTTTAGTTGGAAAATTTAATGCCTACTTATTTAAAAATTACTTTTAATATATAGACAGAAAAATCCCTACTCACCCGCACCCCCATGCACTTTTTTTTTTTTGAGACAGAGTCTGACTATGTAGCCTTCACTGGCCTGGAACTCACTATATAGACCAGGCTAGCCTCCAACTCATAGAGCTCTGTCTGCCTTTGCCTTCCAAGTGCTGGGATTCCACACTCTTACATACAGCACACAATGAACATCTATCACAATAAAATATGTTTACATGTATTGAGATCATACCATGTATGCATTCTGATCCCAAAAATGAACTGGAAATCACTAACAAAAAGGCATCTGGGAAATTTATAAAACATTCAGAAATTCATGAGTCAAATTGGTCAAGATAAAAACATCACCCTAGGGGCTGAAGAGAAGGCACAGCAGTTAAGAGTATGGCTGTTACTTCAGAAGACCCAGTTCAATTCCGAGCACCCATATGGTGGCTCACAACTGCCTCTAACTCCAGTTACAGAGGATCTGGTGCCCTCTTCTGGCCCCCTCAGGAATTGCACAGATATGGTGGGGGGGGGGGGCGGGATACAAAAGGTAGGCAAAAAACCCATACACACAAAATAAAAATAAATTTTAAAAAAATTAAAAAGAAACATCATCCTAAATGCCTTGAATTTCTTTCAGGACCACATTCAGTCAACATCCACCACTAGCTCTCTAAAACTTAAAACCAAAGAGCTCTACTTTTGAACTGAAAGACTCAAGTACTGCATGAATAAAGAATGGTTTACACCAAGACACGTCACAGAAAACTCCGGGGGAAAGCTTACAAGGGCTTGCAGAGAAACACAACAAGTCACATTACATCCAAAGCACCCGAGAACCAGGTGGCTTGGTGAACACACGGCTTGCTACTTTTCCCTCCTGCCATGGTGACAAATAGCCGCCGAGACCAACAGAAAAAGGCTTCCTTTAGTTACAGTTCCGGGCTAAGTCACCAGAAGAGCAGTCCCAGTGGTAGGAGCTTAAAGCAGCTGTCACATCACATCACATCCCAAGCAGAGAGACAAGGATGAACACACGCCACTTGTTCGCTTGTGCTCAGTTCCACTTCTCCAGTTTGACACAGTCCAGAATCCTCTGCCTAGAGAATGGTGCTTCCCACCGGAGTGGTCTGCCCATGTCAATAAACTTAATGACATGCTAACAGGGCAGTCCAATGTGGACAATCCCTCATTAAAACTCTCTTCCCAGTTGATTCTAGGTTGTGTCAAGTGGACAGTTAAAGCTAACCATCACATTGTGCAAGCATGAGGTCCTGAGTTCAGATTCCAGTACTCAAAAAGCCAAGTGTGGCAGCACATGTTTGTAGCCCCAGCACTAGGGGGGTTAGGGACACAGGTGAAGAAAGGAGGATCCCAAGGTTAGTAAAAGATGCTGTCTCAAAAAATTAGACCTCTGGACACCACATATACACATATAAACACAGACACACCAAGTATTTTCAGTGTGTCTAGCCAATACTAAATGAAAGCTATTCTCAGACCTGAAAGGTAACAAATAATTCAGCTCCCATATGTTAGCACAGAAGTGCCTCAGAGAATGGCACCATAACAGGATGAGCTGCACAAAGTCTGAGAATTGAGAGCTCCTAACCTTTTTCCACACCATGACAGCAAATAATCAGGAGAGCTGTTCAAGTGCAGGTGGGGAGAAACATCAAGAAAATATCGAGCTCCACTCTCCTGGCACACGGCAGATGATTCATTCACACCCAAGAGTTTACCTGCACAGAAGACAGCCTGCTTGGAATACAGCTGACTCTTAGCTTTCCCTGACCGGTTGGCACCACCAGGCAGGAATCTTCTGGAAACTGACTAAGTCTACTCAAGAGCAGCCATTTATCCTAAAAGTCATTTTCTACCCTAAATTCCTGATGCCTATCTTCCTCTCCCTTTCTCAAAAGGACAGTTAAGCTTCAACCGTCTGACTCTTCTTTGAATTTCATGAATCTGTGTGGTTCTGGCATATATGTGCACATTAACCTTTACATCCTTTCTCCTATTTCTCTTTGGGTTTCCTTCTACCAAGTGAAAGCATTCTGAGGCACAGTGTGAATTTCTCTACACATGCATCCTGTAGACAGCCACAAGGAGATAGTTTTACCAAACCAAGAGAGAGGGACATAGGAAATCACTATCAGTGATGAAAAAGACAGGTCAAACTGGCCTGGAGAGCAACAGAAGTAAATTATTTTCAAGAGGGGCGCTTCACACTATCAACCCTGCACTCAGGAGGCAGTTGAGCCTCAGATACATAGCAAGTTCAAGGTCGGTCTGAGCTACATGAGACCTGGTCTTTAAAAAAAAAAAAAGAGGGGGGGGTGTCTACTGGGCCCAGGGGTAGATTATGGAAGAGGAAATAGCAATACAATCTACAAAAAACAAGGTCTACTGATTCTGTTTGAGTTGAAGGAGAGTACCTGAAAATCTGCGTGACTGTGAAAAGAAGGGACTATAAACTAAAGAAGAAAAAGAAGGAAAAGGCAACTACAGTGCACTACTTGGTTACGCAGTGACCAAACGTGTTATTATTTGAGAAGAGAACAATGGGGTACCAGGAACGTCCTGTGGTACTGAATCCCTATGTTCCACAACAGTAAGAATGGGAACCTAAAAATTTTTGGGTTTTGGTTTTTTTTTTTTTTTTTTTTTT